>WTSP01027762.1:36137-49079 GCA_025331215.1 Actenoides lindsayi | reverse complement strand
TGTCACAAAATTATTATTAATTTTCTTAATATAAAAAGTAAAATCCCTATGAAATTAAATTTCATTCAACTCTGTACTCCCAACTGATGACTTTCTTCCCCCCCCCCCCCCTTTTTTTTTTAAATTTATTTATTTATTGTATCTTTATATTCATTTGATTTTCTACCCTCAACTTAATGGAAAAGGAAACTTTTTTCACATAATGGCACAGTCCACATCTTCTGGAAGGTGACCTTGTACTACACTATTCCCCAGATACTCATTTACAATGCTAAGGATTTTTCCAGCTTAAGTAAATGTATTCTGATTTATTTTTACTTGACAGAATGTTTCACACTGATAGAGAGCTAACTGAGGAGCATAAAAGTGTTGTGAAGAAAAGCTTGAGAACTTTTTTTTTTTCATTGCTTGGGGAGTTAAAAAAGATACGTACATATATAAAAAGAATTTTACCTTTTAGTTCAATAAGCTTACAGGGTTTATAACTCATTTGACTTGAAATATAAGTTTCCAGACTAAAACAGAGAGCTTGAAAAAAATCTAAAAAATATTTCTGTGGTTACAGAAAGGCTGCAAAAAGACAGAAAGAATATAAGTTTTTATCTCTCTCTCTTTGGCAGATGAAGGAATGGAAAAACTTGATACAAAGCAACCAAATGTTAAGCTTTCAGCCTCTGACCTCTTATTTCACATTCCAGAGTAAAAAAAGAAAAACTCAAGCAGTGTTAAAGGAAACCTTAAATGTTTTCTTAGTTTTTTTCCCTATATAAAGTGCTTTGTCTGAAAGCTGTTAAAGATCTTCCATGAGTGTTTACATATTTTGTCCGATTTAATTACTTGGATACAAGATGAAATGCAGATACACTGCACTAAAAGTAAATATTTTTTTTAGATTTTGAATACAGGGCTTTACTGCAAATCAGACTACTTATTTGATATACAAAAATATCTTTCACATGGGTATGAGGAATGTCTGTATGTGTTATGCTTGCACATTTATCACTTATAAAACACTTATTTAATTTAAACTTTTAAAATATAATGTATCATATATATTCTTTCCAATCCAAGAGAGTGTAATTTTATCTTGCAGAAGAAATCGCTGTCTTTAGAGATATGACTTCAGACTATACTAGCAAAATTATTTTGAATTCATCACTGTTTGTTGTATTGGGCAATCTGTAATTATCTCCATAACGAATTTTAAAGGCAATTAGACTTTTTCCCTCTGTGTAATAGAAAACAAAAAGACAAGTTTAAATTACTTTTTTATATGGGGAAAATAAATCAGCTAGAAAGTATGTAAAGCATCTTGAAATAATTTTACTTATTAACTCTCCACGTAGAGTCTGTCATTTTACAGGATTTTTTTTCAAGTATTAATATTGGTATTTAGGTGCTAATTCTGTAAACAGTGATCTAGGTATATAAATTCATACTCTGGTTGACCTGGGTAAGTAACGAGACAGATCTCGATCTCCTGAAAAAACAAAACAAATCAAAACAAAACCACAACAATTATAGTGATTTATAACCAGAAAATTACATTAAGCAGTGTGATGTAGCTTACAACATTTATAACTTGTCTAAAATGTAAGCTATCATAGAAAAGTATGTGAAAGACTCATGGAGGGTGATCCAAAAAGGGAGAGGAAGTGTTGTCTTTTAGTATAGCACTCAGGAAAACATGGAAATAAACACAAGAGAAACCAAACATGTATAGTTGAGGAAGGTCTGTAGCTGTAAAAAATTCCATGTGCCATTTCCCTGTTCATGTGCAGAAGGAAGCAACGTAAAATACTGTAAACAAAGGATAAAAATATAAAAGTTTGGCTATAATAAATGGACAGAAAGGTCACATCTTGCATATCATTCCTGAAGAGCAATCAGGTCAAATGAGAGAGCTGATTCTTAGAAGTCCGTGCTATGCATATGAACTTTCCTTTTATGTGCAAGAAGGAGACATCTCAGGAGGAATAAAATAGCCACAAAACTCAAATAGGGTTCTGCTGTAAGCAACAAAGTCTTAAGAAATATGGAGAAGATGGAGAGAGCAGTGAACCATAAATCCAAGCTCTCAGGATAGTATCTTACTTCAGAAAGATCCCAGAACTCCTCCTGAAAGCAGGAGATGGTGATGAATTTGAGTATCTTTCCATGTAATAGTGTGGTCCTTAAAGACTGATCTTAAAAATGAGGTTTGGAGGCCCTCCTCTTAAAAGACATTGTCTTGTACATAAATCAGTATTGTAAGTTACCCAACAGTTGGCCTGAAAGCTTGGCAGCTGGATCCATCTCTAAACCAACTGAATAGCAGAGGCAGAATCCCAAAGAACTTCCCTCCACTTCTTAAATATGTGGTCAGTATTGAAGCAGGAGACAGTGACACCTTAGTGCTAAGGCATTTTCTCCTTTTCTGCAGCAGTCTTCCCACATCTTGTCGCACTTCAAGTTGGAATGCCATGAGAGTTAGGCCAAAATTGGAAATGGAGTCAGATCAGAATTCTCTGTTCTTCTGCTTGGTTAGCCAGTGCTTGTCTTGACGTCATGTCTGGACGAATTAAGAAAACCAAGCAGCTTGTGAACAGGGATACTAAGTACCATTTCAAGATGTTTTCTGATAATGCCCCAGATATTATTAAGGCAGTTACCTGTGAGATTTTGAAGCATATTTCAGGAAACCTGTGGAGCACTAGGAGTGTTCCAGGAAAATGTTAACTGAGATGCCATTACCTAACCTGGACCCATACTAAGACTATGATTGCCAACGAGCTAAGCTCTGATGTGAAGCTCCAAAGCCTCACCCTATGCAGCTTTGGCAGTTAAATCTTTCTTTCAGCAAAATTGGGCTGGTTTATTAAACTAAAATTGTAAGAAATACTGCTTTTACTCCTGTCCCCTTGGGAGCAGGATAGAAATTTACACTGGAGCCCACCACAGGAGGGATCATTTACCCCTACACTATACAGCTCTATAGAGTGCAGAGGGCTAAAGTGTGTTTTTCTCCTTTCCTAACCCATTCAGGACCTTGATGCTTATGGAAGAGTTTAGACCACCATGATCTAAAAGTTCAAAACAGATAACATGTTTTGGAAAAAGTAGATCTTTTTTCTTTGTTTTTTTTCAATACGCAAGAAATATGGGTCAGAAGTCTGGTTGATGACAAACCTTTGTATGTGTAGTCAGTAATAAAAGCTTCCATTGATTTAAAATTATATCCCTAGGTTATAAAACAAGGATAAACTTACCTCCTTTTAGTCTAACCCAAACTTCTTTGGGCTATTATATGTGTGTCACTGTGGTAAGCAGAAGTTCTCAAAACAGTAATCCAGTCTCTGGAGATGCACAACACTTCTGAGCAAAATCTTCAACCCAGCTGCACAGGGGACATCCAGAACTAGAGCAGGGACTTCCAGAGAAAATCAGTGTGATGGGATATTGTCACAGCATACCAGCTGCCCTAATAATTACTATGGGAGTTTATGTCTAGTTTAATTAATATTACACCAGGAAGAGTTGAAGAGAACACTTTGAAAGAGGTGTGAACATTTGTAATTTTTTTTTCCTGTTTTATATAAGTAACTGTTGTAGCAAATCTGCAAGTGATTTGCTACCCTGCTTAGGAACCAAAAAATACAGCAGATGGTTGACTATTTCAGCCATTCCCTAGTAGTTTAACTCCTCTTTAATTACACCAGACAGTTAATTTACTCTAAAAAACCTGGGGTCAGGCCCAAACTAAATCATCACGTACAAAAATGAAAGACTGAAATGTATGACTGGAACAGATGGCACTGAAGGCATCATGGTCTGAGAACAGCCAAAGAGTTATTGGTTTAATATAAATGAACACTGAAAGACACTCAGAATAATTTACAAGAATATGAATGGAGTTAAAGATATTATTGTGAGTCAGTTAATAGTCAAGAAGTACATGTGACATAATTGGACTAAAGGTAGAAATTACTTTTTAAAAATAAAACAAGGACATTATTTTGGTGCTTTTCTGTTTTTCAGTTTGCATGGTACCTTATAAAAATGCTAAATTAAACTCATACTGCAGTTTGCATGATGTTCATTTTGCCAACAACGTTGTGATTCCATATGTGTTGGCAAGTGTGTATTTCTCCTTGCCTAGTTCAGGAGCATTACCACATCTTTTTTTTTCTTTCCTCTGCCCAACTGTTTCCCTCCTCCTTCCTCCTCCATGAAAATAACAAATAATTCAGTACTGAAGGGTTTGGTGCTTTTTTTCTATATCAGGGAAGTAAAATAATGCTAGTAATAAAATATGCTAGTTGTGTTTCAGTAAAATATAGCAGCCACATTTTTCAACATTCCTGAGGAAACTTCCCACCACGTGACGTAACATCAATCCTGCAATCTCTTTCCATAAACTTCACTGGGATTTCCATGTGTAGAAACTTGCACCATCGTACATAAAAGTTGTTAGGCTCAATCTCCAAGTAGAGTATGGTGTCAGTATTCATAATATTATTCCATAACTGCATCACTGCAATCTGCTGTTAACATTCAACAGAGGGTTTCCTGTGGGCTGAAATTTGGCATGCAAATTTAGGAGCACATTTTAGAAGTGTGAGTATTGACAGAATCATTTGGGTAACCAAGAGTAAAACAGATTAACAAATTAGTTTTACAGATTATACTTATAAAAAAAAAAACGGACTCAAAAAACTATAGCAAAGTAGATGTTCAGTATTTCCAAAAATAAAAAGTGAAAATAACGAAGGAAATACATCTTCTATGTGTTTTTGCTTTTCAAAATTTCAGTTTAGATCTGAAAAACTAGGTTCTACTTTGTTTCTGTTGACAGGGAAAAGAAAAGAGAGGGTTACACACCTTCTGATGCTTTTTATGGCCTACTTTGATTTGCTTTGTTACATGTACCACCTACTAGTTCTTTACTGCATGGATAGGTAGATATTCAAAAGACATTGCTGAAGTACCTTACTACCACACATCACAATAAAACCAGAGAAGTGAAAAAGGATACTTCAAAACTTGTTACTTGTTTTGTCCTAAAGAAGGTAGTTTTTCACTTACATAATTTCTGAATTCTCCTCTACCAGACCCTCTTGCTTAATCATGTCTTTCACTTACACTACTGTGCATGGGCATGAATAATCCTAATCCTTACCTCTGTCAAAGTGTTTCTGAAGTCATTATCCAAGATTAGGAGAAAGTGGATTAGATACCTTGGAACACAACGCATGGGGTAGATGGAGCAATATACTTGTAACCTTTTGAGCTAAACAACTCTCTTGTGTTCTGTAAATGTTATTTTACTCTCAGAATAAAAACTGAAAGTTACTGTTATGTCTTCAGTAATTGTCCTCACATAGAGAGATACCCTTACTATGAACTATGCCTAACTGGCATAATACTGAAATTTATGATGCAAGCAGGCCACAATGTTCCATTTCTTTTAAAATTTGTTTAAAGTATTTTAGTCGGTTTTGCAGATGATACTAATCATATTTAAACCAAATCAATCAGTGTCTATGTGCTAAGTGACAGGTTTGTATGTAATGCTTGACCATTCTGTGCCCCAGATTACTCAGATCAGAACACCTGCTAAAGCAGGGCACATCTGATTTATAGCCTTCAGTGCATGATTTTACTCCCATGGAAACTTGGATATGATAAGGAAGGGCAGGTTTGTGCACATTCATCTTAACTTGGCATGCAGTCAGAAAACATAAGCCATATGCCCACATCAGGGAGGCACACCTGGGTTCCTACAGTGCATAAGTCTACTAATGACTACATAAGTTGGTTGGCATATCAATCAGATTTACTTCTTCATTGACATTTTTATTTCTTTATTTCTGCTCTTGTCAGAAACATATACTTCAATTATGCAGGCATTTTGATGTTACAGTTTGAGACCCAGTTAAAAGCATTTAAAAAAAAATAAAAATGGCAGAAACTGAAATGTCATTGCTCTTCCTGACATTTAATTTCTAAATTTATGTAGTTAAACCACAAACTCATTTTTATCTATTAATATTGGCCATTTGATCATTTGAAAAATGTGACATATGGTTTGACACATATGGTTATTTCTATGTTAGTGAAAGCAAATACCCTTGCAAGAGAGACACGGCAGGGAAAAGAAATCTGTGTAATGGTGGAGGTGTTTAAACGAAGTCTTGTGTTTGCGCTAGTAGCTCCTAGTCTATCATATCATTCACTCACTTCTACTTGCATCTACTCAAGGAAAGATGCATATATTCATTATTAATGCCATAATGACATACTCTACTATTATATTAATTTTTTGTGTGTGTGTGATTTAATCCAGGTGGAAAAAATACTGTCTTTGTATGCTGAATTACAAAATAATAAGGAACTTTTCAGTTCAATTGAAACAAGTAGCTGTTTATAATATATCAGGGCAAAACTGATCAGAAATATTTCAAAACTTTCTTGCACAAATAATGTAATTTTCATTATTTCATATATTATAAATGGGATATGTATTTTTCTTTTCTTTTTTTTTGGTACTGATATAGCCTTTCCTAGTGGACAACCATGAGCCAACAGTGTGCCCTTGCGGCCAAGAAAGCCAATGGCATCCTGGAATACATTATGAAGAGCGTGGCTAGTAGGTTGAGGGAGTTTATCCTCCCCCTCTACTCTGTGCTGGTGAGGCCTCACCTGGAGTAGTGTGTTCAGTTTTGGGCTCCCCAGTTTGAGAAAGACAAGGAACCACTGAAGAAGGTCCAGTGCAGGTCCACTATGATGGTTAAGGGCCTGGAGCACCTACCGTATGAGGAATGGTTGTTTAGCTTGGAAAAGAGGAGGCTGAGGGGGGATCTAATCAATACTTATAAATATCTAAATGATGATTGTCAGTAAGATGGCATCAGGCTCTTTTCAGTGGTGTCCAGTGACAGGAGTAGGGACAATAGCCATAAAATGGAAACCAGGAGGTTCAACCTCAACATGAGGAAATACCTCTTTACTGTGGGGGTGACAGAGTACTAGAACAGGCTGCCCAGAGACGTATGGAATCTCCATCTCTGGAGACTTTCAAGACTCTGTCTTGCAACTGTATCCATAATTTATTATTCTTTACTTAGTAAAATCAAATATTTCTTTTCATAAATTTGTTCGTCCCTAGTGAAAATGCTGTCATACTGAAGCCTAGGATCATTCTTTATAAATAAACTGTACACTCTTGACCACAAGAGATTTACTGAACAGTGGAAATACCACCAAATCATTCATTAGCTGAAAGGGTGTGAAAGGTTCAACAGATATTATGAGATTTTATGTTTCTGAAAAAATATGTTATGCAAAATAGACCATATTTTAAGATAATTTTGAAATTTCTGTACTTGAAAGAGTTCTGAGGTATCATACTATTTTTTAGTGCGTAGTCTGTCCAGTTTTGAAACAAATCCCCAAGTAACATTTACTAACATTTGCTTTTTTATAACTGATTGAAATGTACTGTCCCTAAACTTACTAAGAAATATGTAGGAAATACAGTGTTTGGGTTCATTAATGGTTTCCTTGGGTGGTTTTCCTCACACGAGTTAGACACTTTTGTAGAATAATAGAAAAACCCAAAGCTAGTGTTGCAGCACATTGTTAGAAATGTGGTTTTGCTTGCCTTGTTTATATTAGGTAGGATTTTTCTGTCAGTTAAATAAGAACTGGATTAAATAATTTTCGGTGTTTACTATGGCAAGGAAGACCAGAAATTAAACCTCCTGGATTTTCTACTGTGTGCCCATCAATCCAGTGGCTCCATTCCTAACCAGCTGTCATTATCCAAGGAAAGGTTTCATAACATTCATGTCTACAGTCTGGATCCTGAGGTTTACCACATAGTATAGTGTCATCCGTTACAGACTGAGCTGTGCTTAAGTTCCAAGAAGTCTTTCATGACTGTACATATACAGAAATGGTATATAACTTACAGCAAGTAACTTATTTAGCTTTTTTTTTTTCCTGTTTTACAGTTGTACAAGAATAAGGCTTTTTTTTTTTCCCCTAAAGCTTTATAAACATGAATGTCTTCATAACTCATTGAATTTTCATTTTCTCCAGAAGATCATGAAAGGACAAAAGAAGGACTTTGAAGGTTGAGAAAATCCTGTAAACAGTCATCTTTACAAGAAAGTCTAAATCAAATCACAGAGATGCTTACAAGACAATTCAAACACATATACTAGTGCTAGACATTTTAGAAGATGTCAGTAAAAAGCGCTAGTTTAATTAATATTTTAAGATGTTCAGACCAAACTAATAGAACTTCAAATAGCAAAATGCAGGAGAGATTTGTCACGGTTCCTTTCACATACAGAAGCAGAGTTTATCCTTGCAAACAGCGGCAGGCAATATGAATTACCCTTACTGACTTTTTTTTTCTTTCTTTTTAGCTGAATTCCTTAGTTACTCCTTACATTTCTGAGGAACATAGTGTCTGTGAAGGCATGCATCCATCCTTGAGGTTTGCTCAAAATAAGTTATTTATTTTATTTGCCTTACTATTGCATTTACAATATATTAAAGAAAGCCGCATTTTATCATATTTCCTTTTATTTGAAGATTACCACTAATACAATTCCAGAGAAAGGTTGTCATGGCTTTCTAGTCATCTTTAGCCCTTGCCTTTTTTTTCCCTAAATCTCTATATTATTTTAGTGATTTATGTATTTGGTAGTGTATTTGTATGCTTAGAACAGTCACAAAAGGACAAAGTTCCACACATGAAAATCAAAGATACTTTTTCATGCACTCCTCCTTGCTTAAATTGCACCATGAACTGAGTATGTTCAGAAGATAAAGCCAATTTTTTAAAATCTTTTTGGTTAGCTAAAAAATATTTCATGATAGTACAAGTGCAACATCCTCTGCCACCATCATCAATGCTCATTTTGTTTAACAGATCTACCTGACTACAGCACACTAGACTCTCTATAAGGAACTGAAATCTTACCTTTCCCACAGTTGATCTTAGAGTGATGGAAGCTGCCTAAAGCAAACACAGAAGCTAGATCACAGAAAAAGAGAGACACATACATCACTGTGAAGGTACAGGGCAACCCAGCAATTCCAGGAACAGGAACCCATAGAACAGAATAAGAAAGAACTTGCAAAGAAGAAGTGACCCAAGAGTCAGAAACTAACTCTCCAGGAGGCTTGAAAAAAGCGTAGTGTTGCCTGACTGTAAAGGTGTCAGCACACTGTTTTCTGCAGTGTTTGTGATGGCTGTAAAGACTTTATAATACTCAGTAGATTCAGAAAAAAACGCAAAAACCAACAAAAAACAGTTAATAATTAATGAAGCTGGATTGCTTCAGGTCAATGGATATATAATTGTTTAGGAATGTTTCTATAGGATAATTATGAATTATCTAATACATAGAAGTTATAGTTACTCAATTTAACTTATGGACGTGGCTTTGTTCATTATTTATTATGTTAGCCAATTAGCAATGCAACATCTGTTTTCCAATCAGTCCCTCAGAGTTTAATCTATGGTTGTACATGTTAGATCATAAACAAATCAATGGTACTTATAACATCATTAATGTATTTTCTAAAAAAAAAAAAAAGAACTAAAGGAGAAGATCAGCTTTTCAGTATTCTCTATTATTTGATTTTTTTTCCCATGCTTCCTTCCTTGGTTGTTTATACTCACCTTCATGTCATACCCAATTCCTGATTTACCTGTTCACTTTTTTTTTTTTTTAATTCCTCATTCTCTCTCTGATTAACACTGCCTCAATTCAGTTAATTAATAGACTTCGCATGACTTCCTCACGTGCTGCTCTTCTCTTAAAACATAGGCAATTCACTTTCATAAAGTCTGCAAATTTTCTTCTTCCTGTATGATCTGTAATTTTCCGTCACTGCTCATGTGTCATCTCTATTGACACGATGGGATGTTTGGGGAATATTACAATCCAGTGTTAGTTCATGTAATTTAGAGAGTGTGATAGAGAACAAAGGTTTATTCTTGGCTGAATTATGAAAAACTTCTGATATAAAATTAGAATAAGTAGAAGAAAAAAGAAAAAAAAACCAAAAACCAGAAAGCTTTTTTCTGATGGGTAGAATATCACATAGCTAAGCAATCATGAATAAAAGAGCAACATTTGTTGCAAGTTTCAAAATATTGTAAGGTAATTCATCAAATCCAGTTGCAAGTGGTAGAGTCCTGAGTATTTCAGGTGTTACATGAAAACAAAAAATTACTTTAATAAGGTTCTTTTGTTATTTTTGTCTATGAAAATGTTATATTTTTTCTTCAACTATTCATAAAAATATACAGGAGTGTATGCAATAGTTCATCATGTAGTTATTAGTTAAAACGTGAGTTCAGTGACTTTTTGAAACTTCTGTCAGAAAAAAGTTTTCAACAACAAGAGTCTAGACAAATATTATCATGTCTTAGTATTTAATATAGAATATTATATAGTATATGAAAAAGCACCTTCTAATGAAAAAAATGTTTAATCCATCAATGTAGTTTGGAAAGTATTGCACCTCATAATGAATAAAAATTAAATGTTTTGATGAATCTTTAGTGTGTTAAGCAGTAAAAAGACATCTCAAGAAATATATTTTAATCTTTGACTAAGAATTTTATTAATTTTTTTCTTAAAATGTAGTGTTCATTAATAGTGAAAAAAAATATTTTAATAAAATATTTAGTAAAAATAGTCAATTATTAGAAAGACCAACTTCTGCTGTTTAACATTTAATATTAAAAGGTTCTTGACAGATACAGAGGCAGAATTTTATCGATATTTAACACTTAAAAACATTTCAGCAGTTAGAAAATAAATTACTTGAAAAATTTAGTATGTACAGATGCACAATATCTGGAGGACTCCTTCCATGGCATTTCATGTTAAAACAGTTCACTGACTCAAAAATAACTTAGAAAATATCTTTAAAGCCTAAACAACAAGAACAGAGTGATGGACTGTGAATAATATCCTGAAAAATAATGCTATCAAGATATAGTTTGTATAAGATACTATGCATCCGCTATCCCTGCACATCTCCAACTTTTCCCAAACGAACATATTCCTGATGGCAATCACTGTAATGTTTTGTTCCTTATATTACTCCAGGGTCATTGCTTAAGTCATTGTTCAGCATCCCCATCTCATTTCTTACCCTCAATCTTCCCCTGCCCTACCACCAGTCAGTATTTCAATAGAGAGAGCAGCTTTCAGGCAGTATTGTCTTTAGATAAGAGCTATTTTAATGCAACTTTCATTTAACTCAGGGAAGATAGTAATGGAGCGGATCACAGGTGCTGTATATAAAAGCTTGGATGTCAGGTCTTTGTGACTAACAGTCAATTGCACTCAACAGAGAGAGATGGGAGAGTCATTTTTTCAGTGCTTTTGCATGTAGCATTCTGGACATACATCCTTTACTGCTTCATAAATTGATATATTGACCTACTTTTTTGAGACTTTAATTATTTCTTAACATCTGATTTTTAAACTTTTATACAAACCAGAAAGTGTCACCTTTTGTCTGTCCAAGGTAACCCTGAGTGCAATTGCTAGAGATACTGTTAATAGCAGTCTGCACTTAACACAAAAAGCCAAACACTTTTCATATAAACTCTGATGATTTTTTTTTTCCCCATAATCCATCAAAATAAGGCCTGCTGGACAATTGACAAAGGCTCTTGCAACTCAGTAGACTCTATTTCAAGAACTAATGTGAAGATCTTTCCCCAAAACTATACGAAAAATCCATATAATTTGTAATGCAAAAGACAATTAGAAAGTTGAGGACATTTCCTCATATGCAAAAATTTTCTATCTTACCAGAAATATTTAGACAATAATTAATTGCAGAAGACCATTTCTGGTTGCTCTGAACCTTGAGCCACCTAAGCTAAATTGACCCTGCTTTGAGCAAGTGGTAGAGACAGAAAACTTCCAGAGATCCCTACTAATCTGTAAGAATTTATGTCTGTACATGATGTTAGACACATATATGTTATGTCTGTACAAAATGTACCACTCCTCAGGCAAAGAAGAGAAATAGTTAAGCCACTGATGGGAAGTAAAGTTACATGAAAATATAAATTCCTTCTTAGGATGAATTTGTCTGAGAAGTCACTACAGCAAAAAGTGCAACAGCAGCCAGAAATGAAAGACATAAGGCAGAGAAGCTTTATTCTAGTCACCCAGCAGCTGGTTTAAACTGTGGCTGATTTCATGGCTAACTGTGAAGAGATGTACTTTAAAAATAGTGTTATGAGAAAATATTTTCAACCACAGGTTTTGGAGAAATGAACAAAACCTGATTTTTTAGTTTTGAGACACATTTTGCTAGCACAGTCAAGGATAAACCCTATCCTTTCTCACAGGCAAATCCATCAGGTTGTGCTGAAGGCTAGTATCGTGGAAGAAAGACAAGAGTATAGCAATGAGGTGTATAAAATGGATGTCCTCTGTTAGACTGCATCTAGCTCAAGGTAAATACCATGTGAAATAAGTCACCAAGAAGGTGTTACAAAAGTCAGGGGTTATGTTTAAAGATTGCATTTTATACAGAGGCATCCAGGACTTTTTTTTTTTTTCGTCTCCAAAGGATAGCAAAAATAGCATTAAGATTTAACTAGCATGCTCTTGGCTGTGCACACTTTATAGTTCATATATGTTTTCAATTGTTTTCATACACACCCATTTAAATTGGAGTCCAGTTCCAATTTTTTTTATATATGATTTTTATATTTTCTTCTGAATTTTCAGTGATTTAATGTTTTAACTGCACATTTTCTATGATGACAACTGTTCTGTAAGTAACTCCTTGTCTGTAGCTGATTGTCACGGTTTAGGGTCAGGGCAGTCCCTTAGACCGATAACAGACACTCTCTGTTAACCCCCCTCCCTCCCCAAAGGGGAAGAGAAAAGGAATAAGGGAGAG
>WTSP01027762.1:21300-36037 GCA_025331215.1 Actenoides lindsayi | reverse complement strand
AGTTAATTAAAAGAACTGAGCTGAAAAGTAAAATTACTGAACAGAATTAGTTCTGTTCTCACTCAAACCAGGACACTGATGCAGAGTTAAAACACTGAAGGAAAATTTGAATTTTTGAAAACTTTGGCTGCCAGTTGACCTTGACTAGAACTGCTGGAAAATTCCAAAAGCATACCAGCAGCAGAGAAAATGTCTTGCCAGGACAAGATTTCAGATCCTGTGAAAAGTATATCTAATGATTTTGCATGCAATGCTGTTGGGGAAGGGGCGAGGGGGTTGGGAAAAGTACGTTACAATGGGATGAAGGATTACCTTTCCTTACCGGAACCCAAAATGCAGAGCTCAAAATCAACACCTGCCTAGCAGAATTACTTGATTACTTGTTTGTGTGTTTAAAGTCAGCATAGTCAGCACCTTTACGTTCAGCATTCACCAGCACCAGGCATTTGGGTTGTTTCTTGCAGGCTTAGATCCACACTTTCCTTGGAAAGATGCTCTAGGTACTAATTAGTCTATAAGCAGACAGTTTTTGCTGCTTATTCATAAAGAGCATTTTTATTCTGGAAAACTGCATCTGGTTTATCTTCTATATGATGAGAACTCATTTGTTTTTCTCAATAGTTACATGATTTTCCTGTTAATGTCACTGTCATAATTTATTTTTGGACCATCATTCCCTTCTCCTTGTCTAGTGTCCTACTACAGTGGGATAAGGAATATGCTTATCTTATTGGTGCCTGTCCAGCTCTATGCTGTTACCTGCTATGGCCTCCTGGCAATGGAGCACACAAAGCAAATGAGTCTAAACATCAGTGTTGTAATTTGGCAGGCACCGAGTGACCTCTGTGGGAATAATCATTTCATCTAGATGAGAATTTGATTCTTCTTTTAACAACCTGTTCTTTTTCTGATAGTTTTTATATTAGGTAATTTAATTTCTTTTAAGACCTGTGTGAACCATTTTTGTTGGCGAGTCCTCTATTATCATCTATCACCCACTGCTTTTGGCACTAGTTTTTTGAGCTCCACTGTTTCTGCAATTTTTTACACAGAGAACGGAGGTGCACCCGTGTTGCCATATCTCAGATCATGTTTTGCTTTAATTTACAGAACTCTAACCGCACACAAATATGGTGGGAGTTTTTTTGTATTACCACTTGATAAACAACTACTGCAGAATTTTGTATTTCTTCAGCATTTTGCGTTTCCTGAAAATTAGTCATAGCAAAGATCATGTTTTTGCTGCACTGCTCTAATGATGACAGCCACATAATTACTGAGCTTTATGGTGCATTTATAAACTGTTTTAATCAAAAACATTTAAATTCCTGTGAAAATGTATGATGTGGTCTTCACATGATTTGCATGTCTGACTGCTCACTGGTAAATAACATTTATCATGTATTAACATTCTCACTGCTGCTGCTGCTCTGTGTTGTAAGATGAAAAACAGTGTAGTATTTAAAACTATTTCAGGTCTTACATAAAGCTACTTATACTGTATTTTAGAAATTAATGTTAATTACCAGAAAATAGTATTTCTAAGAGTCTCATAGTTATTTATTTGTAGCAATATTTTTATTACAAAATTTGATTACTAAATGCATATTAAATTAGCTGTATGACAATGCCTCATTATAAAATGAGTGGCTTCTTTATACACAGTCTTGCATCCAGTGGTTTTCTGTTGAAATGTTCTGGGAAAGAAGATGTTTCAGAATCTTTCCTAATATGTGATTGCACAATCTGGGGTTTTGATTTTAGGTGGAGCCAGTCACACAGATGTCTCTGTGGGTATTATATAAAGTGTCATCTCTGAAAATCACAAAGGGATACTTACAGGAATTTCATTTTGTCTTTAGTTTTACTCAAACTGAATACAAAGGAATTTTCAATTACCACTAAAGCAACACAGAAAGGAAAACAGCCTGCAGATGTAGTCAGCATTTCAACCTGAGTTTTCTTCTCATATAATTTCTCTACACCAAGAAAAGGGAATATATATCGGTATCTATCAATACATATCAGAATCAGGATTTGCTTCCCATAAGCATGCATAGCTTTCTGCTGGTCTGAATCATTATTAGCAGTCAACCTCTCCAACAATCTACAGGGTACAGCTGAAAGATCCCCTATCCTGGTCTGTTTGGGTGATGCGGGACTTGATGGTTAGTTTCTCTCATTTTCCATACCATTTTTGCCACTATTTAACCTACTGAATAAATTTTGTTCTATCTGTTCCTTGATACAGGGTGGTTTCAAATGGTAATGTGTTGCAAGATAAACATGCAATTACTGTGAACATTTCCCAGCAGAAACATTTTATCAGTCTGATGCAGCTATTTAAGTCCCATTAGATAAAACAGCTGTCTTCTTTGTGAGGAAGGAAATTCTGGTGAATTTGAAATGTCATTTTATGTCTATTTTGCCACTGAGCTCAGAGTTTCACAGATTTTCAAGTATGCTTTCCCAGGAGCAAAGAAGTATTTTAAATAATACAACTGTGGTGATGAACTGTGAAGTTCATCTTATTTTATTCTCTTAACCTCATTGTTAACAGTTGTTAACACCAGTGGAATGATATTATAATCTACATAAAACATAAATTATATTTTAACCTAATGCCGAGTACAGACTTTCCATATGAAAACAGATGCAACGGCTCCAGTCACAAATGCAGTCAAGAATGAAGTATGAGGATGCAGGAATTACATAGGAAGTCCAGAAATCTTGCTACCACAACTATAAACTGCAACTCAAAATTAGAAATGAATGCATCCTATCCTTGAAAATTTATACTTTCTATTCTAAAATTATCCTTCTTCAGTGTTCTCAGGGAACCATTTCCCCTAACCATCAAACTTAGTACAGAAAGAATGATCACTGTTTCATAAAACTCCTGAAGTAGATTATTAACTCTGCCCACTAGGGATATGACAATCTGGAACTTCAAACAGCCTTACAATGAGATTTTACAATTTTTCTTAAACACTAGTAGCGGTGTGTAATTCTGTGGAAACTTACTCAAGAGTATGAGTGGGGAAAAAAACACAACACATTTCTAGGTGTTCAGTGTTATGTATCAGTTCTGCAAAAACAGGTATCTGTGTGAAAACTCTGGCTAGAAATAAAAAACTGAAGAATATCTGCATCAGTGCCAATTAAAGGTACATATTTTGTTCAGACAGCAAAACACTTCAGCATTCTGTGTACTTTTTGAGAGCTATTTGAAATGCAAGTGAGAAAATGTGTTGGAAATTGCCATGAAGGATTACTTATCTCCTTTGAAGGAAAAGAAATAGGAATGCACATTGTTCAACTATTCGTTCTATCTACTTTGTCTAAGAAGGAAGGGTATGATGAATGAAGTGCTGTGCATTAGCTATTCTTTGGTTATATTCTGGAAATCTTCTGCAAGAAACCACAAAAAACAATCTGTATTTTTTTCTGTGGAAATGAATGTTGATAAGACAAAATCTGATGCAATCTCAAGCATTCCTTCTCCAAGAAATAGCCTATGGTATAATCAATTATAACTTCCCTGACTACCTGAAGGGATGGGTTATTCAGTTACTATCAGATAAATTAGTTAGCTGATTAAGTTAGTTCTAAGATTTCCTACAAAATGAATAAATTCATTGCTAAAGGTTTCACTTTTTGGAATGTATATATATATTTTAACCCTTTAGCAATGGTAAAAACAAACAAACAAACAACTTTATTTTTCAGTTGTTTGTCAGGAAAACTTTGCAGCTGCTCCCAACAAAACACATTTCTCTCTTTCAAAATCAAAATTTATGCTTACTGAGTAATTAGAGGGAATATAATCAGTGAACTGTCCCCAAGTTCAAAATGCAACTCACATTATATCCCATTTGAAACACCATTGCTTCAATGTTGATTACAGGTTTCACTAAATCCATAAGGGAATTTGAAATCTGACCACAAGCGCTCTGAGCTGCTGCATTCTTTTCAGCAGAGTTAATGAAACTAAGCCATGTGGTAAGACATTAATTACATAAATCAGTTTTAAAATCTTTTTCCTCACATAAATAGGAGATCCTAGATAATTCATAACCATTTGTTTGTTATTAGTGCATTTTGGCTTTACTATTTAGCTGCTGTGACAATCCAAGAAGCTGACAGAAGTTGCAGTTAGTGTGTGTTAAACATTGTTTATTTTGGATAGAACTAGTCATAAGAATTCATTATTATTTATGTTACTGAACAGCTAGAAAGCTCAGAACTTGGATAATAGTCCTACTATACACTAAAAATGGAAAGAGGGAAAGGGAAAGAAGGAAAGAGAGAGGAAAAGGGAATAGGGTGCTTACTATTTAGAATGATGAAATAATTTATATTGAAAGTGGGAGACCAACGGCTCAAAGCAGATTCACTTAGATGAGGTTACTCATCCTTTATCCAGGTCAGTTTTGAATATTCTAAGGACGGAGACTCCACCCTTATAGTGAAAAATTTTTCCTTTCTATGTAATCAATGCACCTTTGAAAAGGCTGGCTCCATCTTCTCCACACCCTGCATTATGTAGCCAAAGACAGCAACAGGTTAGTGTCCAGTCTTCTCCTCCACACACTGAGCAAGACATACCCTCAGCCCCTCCATATCCATTGTGTTATCCAGCCCTCTAGCCATCTTGGTGACCCTCTGTTGAAATTGCTCCAGACTGTGAATGTGTGTCTTGAACTGGAGAGGTCTAAACTGCATACAGTGCTCCAGGTATGGCCTCACAAGTGCTGAATAGAGGGAAGTATCACGTGCATCAGCCTGTTGACTGCATGCCTGAAAGTAGAGACCTGGAGGCCATTGGCGTCTGTTGTAAGAGCACACTACTAGTTCATTTTCAACTTTTCGTCTGGCAGGACCCTCAGGTACTTTCTGCAGATCTGCATACATCTCTCACTGAATGTCATGAAGAGTCTGTCAGCTCATTTCACCAACTTGCTGAATTCCCTCTGATAGCAGTGGTGCCCTCAAGGATACTGGCTACTCCTCTCAGTTTGTTACCGTCCATGAAGGTGCTGAGAATATGTTATGTCTCATCATACAGGTTATTAACACATGCATTTAGCAATATTATTCCAGTATTTAGCTCTGAGAGTTGTCACTAACCAGATCTTAGTTGGACTTTGTAAACTGCTTACAACCTTCTGAACCCAGGAATTCAACCAATTTTTATCTGCTTTATCCTCTCCTTATCCAGTCCCTATCTCACCTTTTTGGCTATGGAAACTATGGGAGACAATGCATTGCAATCTTACAAGTAGCAAAAGCCTCCAGAAGCTGACTCCAGGAGTAACGAGCCACAAGAAGTTATTAGAAGCTGATCACTGAACAAGCTTCCCAAAGATTCATGAATTTCCCTAAAGGAAAAGAAGTCAAGAAACTTCTGCAAAAATCTCTACATCTCTGTTTGCTCGTTTGTACCTTCTTTTTCTATTTGTTATCTGGCATCTCAGAACAGGACTGCAATAGGACCACATGGAGTCCATTATGCTTGAAAGAAAGATATTGTATTGAATCATAATTCCTTGCCTGAGGCCTTTGGTGCCTTGACCAAACCATTCAGGGTTTCTCATTTGATCATTGGACAGATTTAGGACAGCTTTGTCTCTCTAATCAGACAAGTACATACATTGTAGCAGAGACATTTGAAAGAAGTGATGGAAAAAAATAGATAGAGATGAAACCATAAGGGTGAAAATGATTAATAATAAATAATATGATTATTATTACAAGAATAATTACATTGTGTCACATAACTAATCATCATGAAGTGTTTAGAGTAGGCATCAGTGCTGACCTCATTTTTAAGAAGGGACACGATGATCATGGAACTCAATTTTTCACTACATATGCCTCATGAACAATGGGATTAGACATGAAAGATTTGCGGAAAATTTGGGAATACTAGCCTTACTGATAGACAGCTGCTCCTTGTCAGAATGACCTGCAGTGCTGGGTATTAAAATCAGGAAAAAGATTTTTTTACTGAAGTGGAGAAAGAGAGGCTGGGTAAAAAGCCAAACCCATCATGTCCCTGTGATCTAGAAACAAACCATCAGGTTGAGTCTTTTGCTTTCTGTGATGGTTCTTTAGTATATTTTAATCTTGCAGATGATAAAATGGGTTCTAAATTCCCAGAGTGGATTTAAGATTATTACCATTTTAAAAGGTAATATTTTCAGAGTGTGTTCTTCATGTACTTTTCTTCTTTTATTGTACATTTCTTAGGACAATAAAACAAAGGTAAAACATATCCTCAAGATAAAATTAACACTTTTAATAGTACTCAATGATTTTCTGAGTTAGCATAAAACTATGTATGGCAGGTTAAAAAAATACATGTAGTAAGCAATAATAAAGATTTTTTTCTCTGTTGTTTTTCCTTAGACTTGATGATATGAGCAGCATTTTTTTTTTTTTTTTATACTGTCCCACACTCTCATAATGTCTTTCATGGACTATGCCTACTGTTGACTCTTTTTTCAAAACCCTTAAATGACTATGGATAAAAATGTCATAGTACTATCATTTAAATTTCTCTTTGGTCATAGAATGATAGAATTAAAGAGTAATCCAGGCTGGAATGATGTCAGGAGGTCTCTAATCCAACATCCTGTTCAAAGCAAGATCAACTCTGAAGTCAAAATAAGAAGTTCAGGGCTTTATGCAAATGGGTTTTGAAAATTGCCCACAAAGCCTTCAAAAGTGCACAGCCTTTCTGGTAGCATCTTCCAAAGCCTAACTGTTCTCATCATGGAAAAGTTTTTTCATGTATCCATTCAAAGCCTGTGTTGTTTCAGCTTAGGCCTTCTGTCCTCCCTCCTGGGTCCTGTAATGAAGTTATACCTGACTTTCAAAATATATTCATAAACTTTTTTAGAATAAAATCACAGACATGATGGGTGTGGATTGGATCTATTAACAATGCTGGTAATGGTGATCTAGTAATGATACTCTCCTTGAAAACAAAGAATCTGAATGACTGGATTGATTACATTCCTATATATATAATAGTATATTAAACTGTAACGTAAAACAAGTAAGGTAGTGTTTCAGTAAAAGTCTCAGGAAATATAAAATAAGAGACAGGGTGGATTTAACACATAGTTTTTTGAAACAAACCCATTAAAGCAGCTTATTTCTATATTTTAGAACTTTAAAAATGTTAACCTTTTCCTATAAAATTTAAACATGAGAAAACAGGTATAGGAGCAAAGGCTCCTACATCTTTACCCCATCTAGGATTAAAATAAATTAGCGAAACTATGAAGAAATACAGTCACGTTCATGAAAGAAAATATAAAAGTTCACTATATTTACATTCTTCAGTTTGAAATTATTTAAACAAGGTTTTTACATATTATCCTTTTACATTTTGTACTAGTTGACTGTAACTTCCTTTTCCAACAGATCTCTCCATGTGACCTTTTTGGCATCTTTAATATTTCTGACTTCATGCTACAGCCCTAATTTCAGGAAGAGAACTATCTGGGATTTCCTTATGCTCTGTGATTCATTCATGAGACATCAGGCTCATCCATAAGACTGAAGAAGCTGCAGCACAAACAAAAGGCATCTAGCTTTGGTGGCCTGGCAGAATTTTTCAGGATGTCTTTCATCACCTCGTGCTTGTGACATGATTCAGGACAATATTATGACTAATTGTACAAGCAGTGCCCAGGCTGATCCTCTCTCATCCCTGATTAGCCAGCTGCTGTCCTTTCCTAGTTACTGATCATACTCCTAGCCAAATGTTGTAAATCTTCACACAGTATTTATATTCCCTGGAAGTCCATAATCCTATTCTTATCATCCCACCTCATGTCTCCCTCATGTCATGCTGCTGTTTTCTAGCACATCACCTTCTAATCAAACTGTCCTTGCAAAACAGCCCATCTGTTGCCTTTCTGTTTACAAAACCAAGTATCTGAGAAGGTAGGAAGGGGTCTGCAGCTCCTGTGTTACTGGACCAATCTCCCTCCAACTTCAGAAACACTGGCTCAGGTTTCTGGCCTAGACTCAGTTCCTCCCAGAGGGTTTGGGCAGTGTCCTTATGTGTAAGGGAGGTGTTTTAAAATGAAACTTGTAAAAAAAAAAAAAAAAAAACATTAATAAAAAAGAGTTGGTTCCAGTCCCTGCTTAAATGTCCCTGCTTAAACGTATCAAGAATTTACTGGAACAGAGACTGGGCTTTTGGAGCAGTTTTTGCATATAATTCCAGATACAAAATTATGCTATAGTCTGGTGCTTGTGTGCATTCCAACTGCGACACTTACACTTCATTGCAAATTGATCTTTGTGGCATAGAGCGCAGTATAGAAGGTGAGCAGATGCCACAGACAATATACTACATGCACAAATCTCAACTGACCATCCTTGTTCTTGCACTATAATACATCATTCTGAAAAGAACTGTATACGTTATAAGAATATGCTTCAGTGTTTCACTAGCATTTTGCTATTTCAGAATCTACTGTCTTCCTTATATTAGGGCAGATGTATTGATAAAAGATGAATTTGCTAACCAGTTGCCTACAAATATCACTCTCCTCAGTGGGATCAAATCACTGTCCTCACCTTCTTTATGATCTCCAATATATTCTGCTTTCCTCTGTGATTAAAATGACACAGGGCTTTTTACTCTTGTTGCTGCCTTTTTTTAGTTTTAGTAAGTCAATACCTTCCCTCAGCTGTTCATTAAACTTAATTTCCATCACTGTTGGTATATCTTTTAAACTTATACTTGCTGCTTGTTACTCTTGTGATCAGTTTCCTGTAACCATTCATAAAACTCTTCCAATTTCCCCTTCAAATTTCTCTTAAATATCCTTCTCTTTTAGGAATATAAGATATCTGGAAATTTTTAGCTTGGCAGAAGTTCACACTCCCTATACCTCGTCATTGACCAGGCCAGCCAACACTTCCTTACTGCCTCCCTTCTTGTCTTCTTATACATATCTGATGTATCTTATCCTCTTCCAAGAACTTTCCACACACACACACAAACACATGTGCACTTCAATTATAATCACTATAGCACTAAGTGGCTTATTTGCTCTGTTTTCGCAGAACACTTAGTCTAGTTGTCAGCCATGACTGATCTCCTAGGAACTGCAAATGATCTCAGTCCTTGTACTTTTCTAGTACACATCATTGTAAGAGGTATGAGAGGTAAGATAAAACCGTTTCTTAAAGATCCCATTAAAAAATGCAATTCCTTGTTAAACAGAAAAGTAATTACACTAATAACATGATCTCCTTCTGAAAAATGACATTCCTCTAGTACATTTCCAGCAATCAAAGCCTTGAAAGGCTTTTTTAGCTTAGGCCTAGAAACAAATTTTGATTGCTAGTTTGATGTGCTCCAATACTAGTTGGCCATACAATTTTTTTGTAAATAGACAAATTTCTGAAGTAATTATGCAATTCTCTAGACAGCTTCTTGTGTCAGACTATAATTAGAACCCTGACTAGAGGCAAAGACATAATATTTCATGACATCGCTCTTATGCTGATGTTACTAAAAGAAGTCCTGCATGTTCTTCTGAGTGAAGACAGGGTTGATTTTGTCTCTGTTAAAAAGTATGATTAAGTTATGCATAGGTTCTAGCCCAGGATCTTATCTGATCTGCTTGGCCTCATACATCTTATATATCACTAAAAGAATGACAAAATGAGACTCGGAGATTCTGTACGTGTTGTATGTGCATATGTACAGGTACTTATACAACTATATGTATAACAAAGGATTTTTCTTCCTGGAATACTGAAGAATTTAAGGACAACAAAGCCCTGAATATCTGAAGTGCAGCATGATGACATACATACATATCTCACAGTAACAGGTTAAAGAAGCAAGGAGCACATAGCAATTAACTTATTCCAAGATGATTCTGCATGGGAAATGACATGAGTTCCCAAGAAATTGTGTCATAGTCATTTGAGGAAGAATGTTTCAATTTAGTCACAAAAGCGACTATGTCCATGTCCTTTGTGAGTACAGGACTTCTTAGACCAGTATTTAATAAATATACATTTAACCTAGTGGTTTATCCTAGACAACCTTTTGTCCCATTGATGCTTTAGCACAAATGTTATATAATTATCTAGAGAGAACAGATATACCTGTTAACCTACAAGGGGAAAGGGGCTCTGATTCTGAAGGAGATAGGACTGTCTAAGTGTATCTCAAGGGAACATCACTTTGGATTTTGTTCTAACAAAACTGAATTCCCACATGAATGCAAGGGATTTTTGCATTGTACTGTGTCTGACCAAAATGTAGTTAATTTTCCCCATAGCAGCCCTCGTAGTACTGTGTTATGTATTGGATGCTAGAAAGATGTTGATAACACTCCCATGTCATGGCTATTGCTGAGCAGGGCTTGCACAACACCAAAGCTGTTTGTTCCAATATTTCCTCCTCAGTGGGATGGGGTGCGCAAGATCTTGGGAGTGGACACAACTGGGACAGCTGACCCAAACTGACCAAAGGGATATTCCGTAACATATGATATCAGCTTCATAATAAAATCTAGGAAAAGGAGCTGGGGGTGAGGGGGGCATCTGCTTGTCCTCCGGAGCAACTGTTATGCTCTTGGAGTCCTGCTTCCCAGAAAAGTGGCCGGATATTGCCTGCTCATGGGAAGTAGAGAACAAATCTTTGTTTTCTTTTGCTTCCACACCTGTGGCTTTGCTTTGTTTTTCATTAAACTGCCTTTGTCTGAAACTATGAGTTTCATCTTAGTTTCTTCCCCCTGGTCCAGCTGAGAGGAGGAGAGACGGGAGTGATAGAGTGGCTTGGTGGACACCTGGTGTTCAGCCAAGGTCAAACCATCACCTGCATTCACACTAAAAATTGTAAAAGAGGACAATCCACATATCATGAACTGAATGTCTTCTTTCCTCCAGATGCCATTCATTAAAACTTGAAAGGATTTTCTATGCCACAACTAGGATACACAATAGGGATTATTTCCTAGTGTAATAAACTATGGATTGAGTTCTAAAAGACAAACATGGGGTTTGAGCTGTTTTGCTGAAAACTAATGCTTTCTTTATAGTCATGAAACTGTTTATGAGTAGAAATATTAAAATTATGCAACTATTTCAAATCCCACAGATGTGACCTATACTGGTGGTAGAAAGGATAGAAGGGAAAAAGTTTTGCCTTCATTAATTTATTTATTTATTTTAAATCTACTGTCTTGGGGAAATTTCTTCTGTAGTTTCTATTAAATACTATAGTTTTAACTACCTTCCTTTGATCCCAAGATTGATAGAGTTCCCAGTTTTTCTGTAAAATGCTCTGAAAATGTAAAGAGGCTAGGACTATCAGTAGTATCTTTAATATTGTGTTTGTCATTGAATATTCAGAAACTAATACAGACTTAGCCAGCTGGGTGTAGAATGAGTCAAATACACTTATTCCAAATATTTGAGTGGCAATCCATAATCCATCTTTTACTTAGATTGAAGCTAGGTATATAAATTTCTGCCTTAGAATGTCAGAATGCATATCAATGTCTCTATTTTCTAGGACAAAAAAAATTCATCCTGGCAAGCATGCTTTATTGGGCAAAAGTCAACGTGCAGTAAAAGCACATCTCACTTTACTATGGCTCAGAACAAAAACTTCTGTTACAATTGGACCTCCAAGCTCACCAAATTCTATTGGAGTCTTCATATTGATTTTCTGGGTTTGATTCAGGACCTGGGCATATGACATCAGAGGATGGATTTACACACTTGAGTACGTTTTTGGCTCAATTGTCTTCTAGTAGGATTCTTGTACTTTGATCATGAATACCTTTGCGTAGCAGTGAAGCAAAAGTAGAATATATACTTTTATTAGAATCTGTTCCAAGAAAAGAAATATTTTTTAAGGCTTGAATTTTACAAATGTAATTTTGCCATAATCTCACATATGGAAAACTAATCAAAAGAATCTTGGAACACAGTATGCTTTCTGGTTGGTCCCAAAGAAACAGGATCAGATTAATTACAAAGATTTATTAGGCAAACAGTATGCCTGCACAGCATAGTGAAACAGTACACACAGATAGCAAGCAGCTCTAAGTGATCCAGTTCTAATATTGGACATGTGCTTTTCACTCAAGCAAAGGTACTGGGCTGTGTGGGGCAGTAGCTGTGCTGTTCCTAGGACACAAACTCCATCCAGAAATTGAGACTTCCCAGGTGTAAGGGAATCTGCTGTTGTGCTTGGAACTGGTTGGCAACCCATTGTACTGTTCTCATTGAAATGTGTTCTACTGAAATTGAATATTTTTAATGTGTGAGCATCTCATTTTTGTAAAAAATAAAATATCTTTTATGTCAGAAAAGTTAAACTGTTTTATGTTGGTGTTGGTTTAGATCTTTCTTGCTTGTATTGGTCTGAATTTTTGATGAATGAACAAGAAAAATGTTTATTTAATCATAATATTTTATATTTTCTTATTACATTATAATGTCTGGTTTTGACTGTTAATCTCTCTGATGGGTTAGATCTCTTGATTGAGATCTGTGCATTTAATTTAGTAAGAAAGATACAGTCTAGGAATATATCAGGGAATCAAGTTCACAGACAACAGGGAATAAAGCTCCAAAATTTAAATGCTATGAGCCCTTAAGACTTAACATTCATTAACTTGTCTATGTTGCATTAGATAATTTTAGTAAGCAGAAATGGAATTTACTGACCTTTCAAAAGTCTTTTTTTTTGCTGTTGTTGTATACAAAAATGTCTCTTGTCCCAATACAGGACAAGAACACATCTGGAAATATTTAAAATGTCCAGCAGAAGAAACATTTGAATTCATTCTATCTCATTTGACATAAAGGACTAGAAACTATTTTAATATTTCTCACTGCTCCATGATTCTAAAACCTGTTTTCTTACAAGTTCTAAATGTCACAAGTAATGTCATGTTTGTATTATCTTTGCTGAAAACTGCACATAAGCACACCAAGAATAGCTATTTAGCTTTCATTAAGTGTTCCAATTCTGCTAGTCACGCAGGTGCATTTGTCACAGATGATGTACACAGCTCCCAAGACAATTAAATAAAGGGATTAAGAAATATCTGGTCAATAGAGTAATTCCCTTGCTACAATATGATGGATATTGTTTATCCACAAAAACCAAGGATGTATGAAATCTCTGTCATAAAAAAAAAAAACCAGCCTGAAATGTCTTAAATTAGTCATGTCTTTCCTCAGTATTTCCAAAATGTCATAATCATTTTCACAAAGCTCCTCACTGCAAAAGACATAGCCTCTTTTGTGGAGAATTACCCTGCTTAAACACAACTTATTTCTAGATGTGAAGTGTACCGCTGCAGTCACAGGCACTACTACTTCTTGAGGTACTATCATTCACTGATCATCCTGTAATGTTTCTCAGATGTGTCTTTTACTTCTGCCTACACTACAATGGGCAAACAGGTTGATACATATATAGCCCTTGAGTAATTTGATTTATCTAACTGTATGCAGAGAAATACTGTTCACTTAAGACCGAGCTCCTGGGCTGCACTGGTTATGTCTTTTCCTTTGAGCAAAATGTTCCAGATTTTATATTTTCTCAGTGTATTTGTCTGTATCAAGAAATCAGCTCTCCACCTGTTTAACTTTCAGGGAAACTATGTTAATGGGTCAATCAACTTAGTTCAAAATAATTTCCTACTTTAAAAGTACTTGAGGTTTATTAGATATTGCAAAAATAGCATTGAAATACTCATCACCAAGCAAACTGATAATATTGTATAGCAACCATTCATCAGTTTGATGTATCTTCCTCTTTAATCCCTAGCAAACAGTTAAATCACTACTTAAATTTTTGGTTTTGAACAGTGCCACTGATTTTATACACATGACAGCTTTAAACCTGTAGTTTTTGAAATATCATACAGTTTCTCGAATATGCAAGATTGATGTTTCTCATTGAAATAGTGATAGAAAACAGAAGAAATTATTACTATAATTTCTTCAGTTTTCCTTTATTTATTTTTTTTGTTGTTGGCTATTTGATATAGCAGATTCCAGAGAAGACTGTAATAAACGTGGAGATTTACAATTACTCTTCAGTGACCTTCACAGAGGAAAATAGGAAATACTTCAGATTTCCAATCAATACTTAGTACTTCTTTCCTCCTTGGCAATTCTTTTTAACTTTCTTCTGCAATGTTTTGAAGTTTTAGAAGATTTTTACTTCTCCTTACAATCATAGCAGTAGTAGTGAATATGGAATCCTTCTTTGGGAGTGTTTAATACATAGTTCATCTTAATTATGATTAATTTTAGAGACTCTTCCCCCATTTGTTATAAAAATATGAAGTATAATCTGTCACTGCTTTTAGTATAGATTTAATTCTTACATCTCTAGGGCATAATACCAGTCTTTGTCTAACAAACCGTGAAAAGCTGAAGAGCAGCTTTTCTAAAACATAAAGGAAGAAGGACCAGTGATGGATACCATTCTTTGTCCACAAAGTTTGTAGATAAACCCCACTTAAGCACTATTTCCATCAGGACTGCAATCTCAAAACTGATGCACATGTATGTCCTGGTTTGAGTGAGAACAGAACTAATTCTGTTCAGTAATTTTACTTTTCAGCTCAGTTCTTTTAATTAATTGCACTTTCTGAAGTTAGCAGCCTGTTTTCACAGACAGTGTCTGCTGCTAGCAGTGATAACACCTCATGTTTAGAGT
>WTSP01027762.1:6019-21200 GCA_025331215.1 Actenoides lindsayi | reverse complement strand
CTCTCCCTTATTCCTTTTCTCTTCCCCTTTGGGGAGGGAAGGGGGTTAACAGAGAGCATCTGTTATAGGTCTAAGGGACTGCCCTGACCCTAAACCGTGACAATGTACTATGCATATGATATTTTCCAGTAGCTATGGGGTTTTAAGTGTCTCATTTTTTTTTGAAGGTCGTAAAAAGTTCAGCTTCCATGAATGCCTAGATGCTACTGTAGTAGCTCATTGTTTATCTCACTCAAAATTCTGTTAGGTATTTATTCATCTTAACTACCTAATATGTGAGGTTTTCTATATTTAAGTTTCACTTTAATTGAAAAAATCTTCAGGGGTTTGTAACAGAAAAGGTGTGAGCAAATCATTAAAAGAGGGATTACAACACTCCCATTGAATTAATTGGGTTTTTGACATACTCTACAAAGTCACCTTTACAACAACTGCAATTCAGGTACATTCCATTTATTTACATGATCTTATCTTGAGAACAGAGAGACATGTTCACTTTGAATTTTCATTATGACTGAATTATTTGATTATTCATTCAAAAAGTAACATTTTATGCAGGAGGAGTAATGCCCATTCAAAACTAATCTTCAGATTAATGGGTAGAAAAATTTCTAACAACAAAAGAGCACTTTTCTCCCTCCATCTTATCCTGAGTGATAAAGAATTTGAACTATTTTCCAGCTCCTCATTTAAGCATTATGAGTAATTTTTTTTAAGTCTTCTTTAGAAAAGATTGACCACTGCTTCTCTTTTCAGAGTAGGACCCTCACTACATAACTATAAAAGAGGGATGAGAATTGTAAATCTGACTATCTCTTCTTTGAGTAGTACAGAGCACTTTCAGACAAATGAGAAGTAAGAATTAAAACACTCTCTGTAATTACCAGTGTTTGGCTTGGGGCTGACTACTGAGGTTTGCAGATTTTTACATTGAATTGATAGGTTTCTCAACCTCACATATTTGATAGGATCTAAGTCTCTCAGACACTAAAATGTTCTGTGTAATGACACTAAAACTCTCTATACATCCAGGCCTGAGTTGTCAAACACAAATCTTTCCAGCACCCTTTGCCAATAGAAGATTTACCTTTCATTATGCATGATGAAAAGTCTCTCCAAGAGAAGGGACAAGATTCTAAGATATTATATAAGATATAAGCAAAGATTTGGATAATCAATGACAATATCCATATGTTTCCCTTCTTTTCTCCCTCTATCATTAGAAAGAAATAAATATGAGTTTACTCTTCTGCTTCCAAATGAAAGTTATCAAAACTATTCCACTGTTAAAAATTTAGTGTGGAAGTGATCCTTATGCCTTCTTATGACTCAGAAGAAATGTTTATATGAAATTTCATAGAAGGAGGAAGGTTAGGTCTTGAAAAGGTCAGAGAACAGTTTACCAGGAAATAAATAGTTCTTCCTTTTGCACAGCTCAAGCGGCAAAGCAAGCAAACAAGTTCAAAAAGGGAAAATTCCATCTATGTAGAAAGCTGAAGGTGGTACTTCTTAGAATTTTTGTTTGTATTTACTTCCTAGTTGTTAATAAAATCCTGATCAGACATGATTTGAAATTAGGAAGCATTACAGTCCAGTCTTTCATTGCTTTAAATGCTTAAATGAAAAGCCTTTACTTACATAAAGTCTAACCTATGTCTTTGTAATATATGCTTAAAGAAACATAGTATTTATTGGAACAGCTCTAACCCATACAGACTACAATTAAATTCCTTTCAAACCTGCTTCATCGCAATTCTAAATTTCTTCTTGCAGATTATTTTTAAAAGAAATTTGATAAAACATATAAGAAGAATTTGAAAAGAGTAAAAAGAAAGGCTACATCACTTATGTTGGTCTAAAGAACTAAAGATTCTGTATTAATCTACCTCATCAAATACTGTCTTTGGAAAGGCACAATACAGAGATATCTAGACTGATGTAAACAACACCTTTGTTTCATTCAACATCTCGCAATGGACAGAATGGAATAAATTTTATAAATTTGAAGTAATTTATTTTACAATTAGGGTTTACAAATGAAATTCATTTCCAGCAAAAAAGAAGAAAAAAAAAAAAAGTTATGTTTTTCCTGACAGCATCCAGTTGTGGAGTCTAAACTGCTCTTTTCTCCAGATGAAGCTACTGTGCAATTTTTTACTGTCACCTTCTGCTTCATACATTCACCTACGCTGTACCATCATAGAATCACAGAATCATTTTGGTTTAAGATCAAGTCCAGTTGTCCAATCCCTCTACTTAACTTTTGTTGCACAATCTCCGCTTTACCTTAGTAATCAAATCTACATATTTCTGTAACATCTTAAGATCGTAGGAAATTGTAAGTCCTTTTCACCATCCAGAATTTATGGATGTTTCATCACTGGATGTGTCAAAGGTCAGGTTAGACAGGGCTTTGCACAAGCTGGTCTAGTGGGAGGTGTCCCTGCCCACGGCAGGAGCATTGGAACGAAATGATCTTTGACGTCCCTTCCAATCCAAACCATTCTATGATTCTAATTTGGGGATGAGGCTTTACTCCAGATTCACTTCCACAATGTGTCAGAAAAATTTCAGGAATTTGCATCTCTTTCGCGCTGGAACAATAAAACAAACTGTTTCCAGTACTTTGTAGAAGATATTTCTTTTTTGCTGACATGACAATCAGGTAGCAAATGTCTTATATTATGAAATCTATGCAGGAAAAGTATTTCTCACCAGATTCAGAGATCATAACTGGACAGTGGTTACCTGTGTCTCCTCTGACTTTCTAGGGGGTTTTATATCATATTAGTAATCAGAAAAATATTTAAAAATCCGTAATCACTCAGACTGTACACCCAGCACCCTTCTACAGAGGTCAGGTCTTATAATAAAGAAGGATGAGAAATATACATACTGACAATTTCCTGATAATATCCTAGCCTTTGGTGATTTGTAGCTCATGATTTGTTTTAGCAAGATGTAGCATTTTGGGTTTAATAACCTTTGATTAGTTTCTCTTTCATAAATTCTTCCTTGGTGCTTTTTGGATCCAAATCAAGTCTTTAGTGGTAGAATGGCACCCAAAATAGTTGCCATTCAGCTGGATTACAACTTTTAAGGATATAGGATCATAGAATTGTTCTGGTTGGAAGATGCCTTCAAGGTCATTAGGCCTAACCATTCACCCTGCACTGCCAGGTCACCACTAAACCATTTCCCTGAGCACTATATCTGCATGTCTTTTAACTACCTCCAGGGATGGTTACTCCAACACTACCCTGGGCTGCCTATTCCAGTGCTTTAAAACCCTTTCTGTAACGAAATGTTTCCAAATGTCTAATACAAAGTTCCCCTGGTGCAACTTCCCATCTCATATATTCATAATTGTTAATCTCTGTATAAATCGGTACTTAGTTTATCTGTTCTCTTCCCTTCATCACACATAGCTTTAATTATAAGCCTGCCTATTAAAAGACAGAATCTTTTCTTTATCACTTCCTCTCTACTGGCCCTTCTTAATGCACACAGAGAATAGAGCAGTAGTATTCTGTGTCTACACTACCTTTACTACTTCCTCAACCATATTGTTGTAATTCCCTATACTATCCATAATCTCTGCAGCAAATCTGACAATAAAGACTTCAATGTCACCCACGCAAAATCACTTCTGAGGACGATTTTGTTTTTTCCTTAGTCCATTCTTTCACCCTGAATAACTGCTTAGTATCTACAGAACATTTAATAAGTCCCATGTCATTGCACAATCACCCAGTTTTCTTCTGAAAAAATGTTTTTTCTGCTCTTGAAGGCATTATCACTGGTTTATAGAAACTAAATAATGCATTAAGACATTGTTCCAAACAATTATTAAAAGCAAGGGATTCCTTAGATCAGCAGCAACAGTAAAAAACAAACTAACAAATACAGATGTCTGTTGCTAAAAACACCATCTTTCAAAAGCATGGAGACTCAGAACCAGGAACATTAATTGCTGCAATCTTCCCATAAAATAGTGTGAAAAATACATCAAGAATCAAATCATCTCTCAAGGATATTGAGAGATATATCTGCAGTCTTGTTGCAGCACAGACCAGGCAAGTTTGTCTACACCTTAATTTTCAGAATATTATAAGGTTCTAATACAAATTCGTTAAAAAACAGCATTCGTTGTCTTCATTCAGTCATTCTTTATTTTTTTATTTCAAGACCAGACTCTACTGTGTTTTTTAGTACATTAACTGACTAAATTACTACCAATAAGCCTACAGATCAACAAAGTGAAATTTCACTTTAAAAAATACCCAGATTGATACTAAGATTAATAAAGGAAACACTTCAGGCTCTTACACTCACACAGTTATTGCGGCAGCCATGGAATTGGATAGATATATATTACTGGCAGTAGTTGCTAAATTGGATTCCTACCCATGTATTACATTATGTCTCACATGTTTTTTTTAATGGTTTGTTTTTCAGAAGGACTGGCTTAACTTTTCAGCGTATGAGAAAAGCATTTGCACCTTTTGATAAAACTTTCTTTTCCTTCATAGCAAGTACATAGATTTTTTGGTCATCCTACAGTTATAGTGATTTCTCAAAAAGGTTTTATCGAAGGAAATATGATTTCTCCCTCAGCTAGTATACAGTCAATTAATCTGACAGGTCCTTTGGGGGTATGAGATCTCCAAATTTGTCTGGATTTATCTTGACCTAAGCTAATATTTGCAACTGTCTCATGATCAATTGCTATTGATTATCTTGTTTTAGATTAGCCCTGTGAATACCTTGATATAATTCTAATGAACCTAGGCAGCAATTGACTAACAGACAATAAGTCTTTATGGTAATTGGAGTTGAGGGAGGTTATTGTGCAACTTAATCTCGTAACTAAAGGATGAAGACAGTCAAACTTTACCTATGAATCAGTGAAGAAAGAGCATGTAATCAGACTGTGTTAAGAAACATAAAAAGATACCCAAGTAGATCCAATACCAAGAAAGAAGAAATCCCCAACAACATCATAGTACTCCTAGCAAAGAACAAATGATGTGGAAAACTCACTGTAACCTCCATACTCAGATATTTATGGACCTCAGCCTTAACCATATTATTAACTACAGGTGTTTCCCATTACAACTGGACTACAGTAATAATTGTTGGGTTAGTTTGTATTTGATTGTTACTTTATCATTTGGCAAGAAATAAATTCTTGGCTCCATCTGTAAGGTGGTTCGTCTTTCACTCATATAAGAACTTGAGTAGAGCAAGGAAATTTGTAGAATCTCGTAAGTTCAGTCCTTCTTAAGATGTGAAAAATATAATCTAGATCAATAAAGAAGTAACACAACTTGAGTTATAACAAGACCTTTTGATTTGCCAAAGGGGAAAAAAAAAAGTACATATCTGACTATAAATACATTCCCAAATACTTAATACACATACTTTTTCCAAAGTATTGTTCAGACTACTACTACAATTAATTTTTATCTTTCATCAGATAAGTAAGAACTAAGGTTGCTTGCATTCACCAGCCCAGTGACACTGCTCTTTTCCAAGAACTAACTTTTTTTTTGTTTGTTTACTGTAATATTTCAGTGGATTAATTATAATTTTCACTATCAAGGAGACTGTGTAGCTTCAGATAGTAGTTTGGTTAAATATAATTTAATTGTTTTTACAACTACATGTTTTTACTCTGCATTGACTTTGATAAAAATCCTGTCCTGAGCCGATTATGCCATTTTCTTTCTTCTTTTATTATTTCAGTACACCAGCTCACTGAACAAGGATGCATATGATATTTATTTTCTCTTAAAGTATTGAAACAAAGTGAAACAGAGGTTATACTCTGCTGGGATAATAATTGTTCAAGAACAACAAAGTAAAATTTCATATAATTCAGCCTGGTGAAGAATATGTTGTCTGTCTTTATGCATAAGAAAAATAAGGGGAGAAAAGCTTACAAAGCTGCAGATTCCCTGCTGTCATCTTCTGGGGCACTACACATGTTTGATAGCTCACAAAACATAGCCTAGATGCATGACTGATCACCTTTACTGTTTACATCTTCCAGACAAGGGCTAAAAAAGTCAGTCATACGCATGTTCTAGACACATTTTGTCTGTGAGAAACAGTGGAGGTTTTGGAAAGGAGAAGACACAAACTATCTAAAATGCCTCTAACTCCAATAAGAAATGAGATGTTTTACAAGCCACCCTACTGAGAGTCATTGTGGAAGAGTGACAAAATCATTGAGTTTTTTGTTGCAATGAGCATTTAATCGTTGCTGCTAGACAAATGACTGACTTATAGAAGAACGCTTCTATTACTGATAATATGTAGTACTAAAAACTATGAAAAAAAAAGCAGACATTGTTTTTGTAGAAACTGAGCAACCAAGACTAAAAATAGGGTGGCAGCATTAGATGAAGCTCAGTAAATATTATTTTGTCCCTACAAATAAAAAGCCACAAATGTTATCCTGTCTGACAGTGCAGGATATCAGGACTTAGTCTGACTTGCCTTGGCCTTACCTGATTTTATCTCATTTTAAGAACTGTCCAGCTTCCAGGTCGCCATTGCCTACCCTGTTTTAAGCAATAGGATAAAGGTCTGAGAAACATTGACAGTCCCTGTGTAGCACACAGTAGCCCGTTTTGTCAAATGAAGTTGGGGAAGACTATTCTGCACTTTTCAAACTTTATCAATGAAAAGTAGAAATAAAATGAAAAAGTATTAAACTGTTAAAAAAAATAATTTAAAGAAAACAAAATACAAACTAACCAACACATCCTCCTCCTCCTAAGCAAAAAACTCAGCATGCGGACATATCTTCATTGCATTGTGCCCTCCATTTCTGCTACAGGAGGAGGGAATTCTGACTTAGGATACAGAGGAGCATTGGACAGGTGAGAAAAGCACCAGAGAAAAGGGCTAGAAATTAGAAAAGGCCTTTTTTTGTATGATGATTCTAACCCTGCTATTACTGAACACTCTAACAGGTCTGTGCCTCCCAGCTGGAGGCCCAGGCAGCTTAAATTCAAAGCTGGGCAAACTCTATTGGTCCTAGTAAAAGTGGTGTTAGACTCTGATGGCACTAACTTGAATGTTAGGGGTTAGGGTCTAATTGTCATGTTTTTCTCTTGTACTCAAAACTTTTTGTTCATGGCTGAAGAAACAGTTAATGTTTACTTAAATCAAGAACCTAGATCAGCCTATTTCAAACATTGGGAATGGGCTCAGAGGGGGCAAGACTAGGGGTCAAAGGCAAACATGGGGACTATTATAGACCTGTTTGCTATAGCTAGTAGTGGTGGTGTTTTCTGATTCTGTCAGCTGAACTCTTACCATGGCTGTGACACTCCTATGTCCCTTCTCCACTAAGCTTCCAATATATTGCTCATAAATAACAGTCTTCTAGGAGGATTTTGGAGGGATCCCAAGGTAGTCCCACAGATAGTTCCTACAGATGTTTTCCTGGATATGCTGTATCTAGACCTCAAAGGGAAGGGGGTATAAGAATCTCCGAGAACTGATTGACTCATCAGAACCAACATCTTTATGGGTTTATTTCTTTTTGTTGACACTACAAAAAAATTCATGGATGGATGCTGTGTAAGTTGTTTCATCTGCTTGGATTCACGGGGTAAAAAATAGTATTTATTATAATGTGCTTTTGCACCCCTCATGTCACTCACTTTTGTAGCCCATGCATTCCTATGTGTAAATGTTTCTTATCAAATCCACATTTTACATAATCTCTTTTCATATGCTTGCCAAGATATCTGACACTAGAGCTCTGATGGCACCTATGCTTCATCCACAAACACATTACTACCTTGCTATCCTAATGATGTGATGCACCATCTTTTCAACTTACATTTATACTAAACCAACTTCCTTAAAGTAGTCATTTTGAAAGCCCCTTGTTTCTTGGCTGTTGATATTGTAGCACATCGAGCATAGATGTTTTGATAGTGGGGAATGGTTTGTCTAGCTAGAAATTAAGCTGACCTGTTGTGTGGTCCTGATGCAAGCTTGCAACTACTATAAAGACTAGGCTGTCCTATGCACCCTGGTAGTATGACCTCTGTACCCTGTGGGGTGCATAGCCCTGTACAGTGATTTGAAGATACCTGTTCATAGACAATGTTCTCATAACACTGGTGCTTTACTCCCTTGAAATTAGTGATGTTAAAACACTGCTAAATTCCTTCATGATGACTTACTTGCATCTTGAAGTGTTTAAGAATATGACTCCTCGAATTAGGAAATTCATCTAATAACACAAACAAACCACCTATACTTTCCTCATAACAGAGAAGATACTTATGTCCTCTTTAACAAATGTTACAACACCAATAAGCAGCAAAAAGGTCCCTATGAAAAAGAAAGCACTATTTTTCCTTTTTTTTTCTGTAAAACTGTAATATTGCATTTCTGGCACAATGGGATGCTGTTCAAAGAAAAAATTGACTGTACGTCCTGTATCACTTTGTCCCTCAATAATATGCTCTTGAACAAAAACGGATTTTTTTCCCAATTTTTAATGCAGATGAAATCCAGAGCACCCAGCAAAAGGAACAGGCAATATTGTCCTGTGGGAATGTATTATAGTTATTTTCCCAACCCTGCTGGAACTCTTTACTAAACTTCAAACTCAAGTTCTTGTTTTATCCAGGTTATATGTTCTTTAATATTTTTACTGCCTTTTTCCACTGAGTGCTCTCTTACTGTGATGGTAGATCACTCCCTCACTGTGTGTCTCTAGCTTAGATTTCTGTTTATCTTTCTGTCCAAGTAGCTATACATGTGTGGGTGTAATATATGGAAACATAAACAAAGTACTTTTCATCTAGAATTCTTATATGATATAATGAATTTATACATTTTGTTACATGGATTTTGTTACTTTAAACTAGCATGGAATAAATGAGTAGTTACACATAGAATTTTTAGTTTGATCCACTACAGATATTTCATTTTCTATTATTTTTTTCTGAGTGTCTTTTATGCCTTCTTCATCTTGAGGAAATTTTGGGGATGTTTTTATATTTGAGGGTATTAACAGTGAGTACAGCTCTTTACATACCTGTTATGATCTTTTCTCTGTTTAGTACACAGCTACTTCTGAAAAGTACATGAATGAGGATTAAGCAAAGCCACAGAAAAGTGACCTTAGTACTATTTTACACCCTAAACTCACACAGATGCACTCAGGAGTAAAAATGCAATTCCTCTGTGTTATCCACGTAATTACACACAGTCTATGAGGAGAAATACGGGGTCAAATTAACTGATATTTTTAATTATATTGCATATTTCACAAGGAACAGTTATTAAATATCTTTCTGAACTATATTTCTTAGTGTGAAAGCAAATATTGATGGATTTATGAAGCATATAAATTGACACGTGAGCTCAGACCTGTGAAAGTCCTCATTCTTACCCTTCAGAAATTGTTCTGACAATACTAAAGAAAAGAAATTGTGTATATGATTTATTGTCTTAAAAGGGAAACCATATATATCAGTAGTATAATGTATATTTTTCATAATTATTAATAATGGAATAGGAACCAGATTTAGGCAGGTCAATAAAATTTAAATGTTTATTAACCCTAACAAGGTGAATGAGTAATAAAAATGTGAAAGTCTCAGGATTTCAGTTAAAACAACTAAGAAACTGAACAAGTACAAATGGCGAAGTCTACAGGGTATAATTTCATTACATGCAGACCTTTATAAACTCAACTTCTTTCAAAGTAGTAGAGTTAATTGGAAAATAAAACAGAGAAGGCTCCTTGTAAGCATATTTTCCCCTTTCCTCTGCATTTTTTTAATTGGAAATACACATTTTTTTGTCAAACCTAAATACCTAACACTGATGGACTTTCTACATTAGGCAATTGAAACCTGGACAATTTTGCCCATAAAATTCAAAAATTTGTGTATGTATTGGCTAAAGAATCATCATTCTTGCCAAACTTGGTTGTTGGTTAAAAGAGTGTTTGAAACTCTACACTATTTGGTTTTGTGGCGTGAATAGGGAAAAAAATGAATGTGAAATCAAACTGGGAGTTATCCCATATAAAGCATACTATATTACAGGACACTACAAAAGATGTGAATTAACATAATGGTTTGCTAACAAGACATTCATCCATTCTGCCTCATGGCATGATGGCTGGTTAAACCATATTGCCATACCCAGACAATGTAACTTTAGTTTTTACTGCAGCTTGGGGAACACCTGTATACCAATCTCATCATGCCAATAAATACTGAAGATGAAAATGCTTAAATAATTCACCTGGGTTTCACCAAAGAGAGAGAGATTCTGACACAAGCTGAAATGAACAGAATATATAGGATGACAAGAATTCCCTGTGAAAGTCATTGAATACTCCAGATGTCGTTGTGTAGTTACAGTCTAACAAAAGCAGGGATCAGTTTAATGTTCTGGAAAATAGATGGGAATCTTTCCTTTGAACACTGTCCCCTCACGCTGCCCAACATGTATTCACCACTGAAATTCCATGTTCAGTTTTAAAAGACATTCGCTTTTGAAATGGTGTGAAACCGAAATCTAAAAGGAAATATAGTATTGTAGTATGCGTAGATGAAAAGCTTATTAGACTTCAGAAATGGCTAATAAAATGCAGTCTTGAAATAGAAAATAGATTTAGAAAACAGAAATATGAGATAAGACATTTGTCTCAGTCAAGAGGACTTTCCCAAAATGTGTGAAATGGAACAGAGAACAGGGTTACTTCTTTGTCTCATTTTTAACAGCTTGAAACAAAAAAGTACTGCAGTAAAAATGTTGCCTTTAAAGTTATTTCTTAATATTCCATCAGGATTTTTATCAGTCCTCTCCCTTCATAACAAGGCTTTTTTCCCCTTTCTATGTTGGGGCCAGTCTTAATACAGAGCAAAACAGATCCTCATTTCCTTTCTCATTTTTAATGCAGTCAAATAGTGAGAAGAAACATGCCAGACTGAGACTGATATGTTCCCACCCTCTCTTTTTTCTTCTTTGAAACCATTTGTCATTAAAATCCTGAACTATTTTGAAGTGCTAGTCACAGAAGAATTAGCTATGTTTAGCTACTTAGGTGCTAAACATAATAGGAAAATCACAAGCCATCTTATAAAGGGCATCAGTTTTTGTCAATATTTCAAAAGCATTAGGCAAAACGGCTGAAAATAAAACAAAGTATCTTCAAAAAATAATAAAAAAATGTTCGAAGGAAGATTTCTTCCAGCATGTGGGAAAAAGCTAATACAATAAAAACCAAGGATTCTTTAATAGGTGTGGGGGAGGCAATTCCAAGTAGTTGAAAAGAATTGGAAAATGAGAAATCGCAGGGTGAAAAAAGTTTAAAAGGTGAAAATAATGAAATGTAAAAAAATGAAACATAAATCAGAACCAGACTGTCTGGAATAAGCTGAGCAGAATTTATAAGGGAAGGAGGAAATAAAAAGAGGCAGATTTACTTCAGAACTAAGGGACTTTCAAAGGAATCTGGAATGCAAAAGGAAGTTGACCTAAGTGAAATGATGTGTAGTTAAAGCTGGAAATAAAATTAAAAATAAAGCGGTTGGGAATATTAATCCAAAAAATATCTGAAGACTTAAAAATTAAAAAGAACTAAAGAATAACAATTATACTGGTGACTGAAATATAAACCCCCAAGTAAATAAAATTAGAACTTCATTCAGAGTGCAAAAATAATATGGCATAAGAAGATGCAAGAGACATGAGTTTGTTATTTCTAAAACCTGCCCCAGTGGAAAATTTCTGACCTGCATTATAAATATACAAATCAAAATGGGAAACCAGTCTTTTTCATATGCAAAAAGCAAAACTGTCATTTTTTTATTTTCTGTACAGTTAAGAATTTTTTTTCTTACAATTTATCAAAATAAAAGTTGAAGAAATTCACATTAAAAAACAGATTTCCTTTTTTTGTTGTTACTAGCACTACATTTGCAAATACATAACCTGAAACCAACAAAGATATTACTTTTTCAAACATAATTAAGGTTAAGAGAGTATCTTCTTCCCTAAAAACTAGTAATATCAGGCCCTATGTCTTTAATGTTCACCTTTTCAGGGCAGCCACCTGCACAGAGCCATCTTGACTGTCAAGTAGTTACACCTGGGCACAGAAATTTGTTCCTATAGGAGCTGATGTTTCCTTTGCATTTGTGTGCATGTGTAAGATAACTTCCTGACACAGCAGGCAAGTGAGCCTACAAGGGGAGGTGCCTCACAAGACATGCTCTTTATAAACAGAGAAGGACTGATGTGTGATGCAGTGGTTAGAGCCTGTTTTGGGCTTAGCAACCATGAAATGATAGAGTTGTTGAATCTTGGTGAAGTAAAAAGGAGGCTTAGCAAAACTACTACCATGGACTTCCAGAGGGCAGACTTTGGCCTGTTCAGGACAGTGGTTGTGAGAGACCCTTGGGAGACAGTCCTGAAGGACAAAGGGGTCCAAGAAGGTTGACCTTGATACCCAGGAAGATTATGGAAAAGTTCATCCTAAGTGCACTCACACAGCACGTAGAAGATAACCAGAGGACAAGGCCCAGCCAGCATGGGTTCATGAAGGGCAGATCCTGCTTGACCAACCTGATCTCCTATGACCACATGACCTGCCTAGTGGATGAGGGAGGGGCTGTGAACGTTGTCTACCTGGACTTTAGCAAGGTCTTTGACACCATCTCCCACAGCATTCTCCTACAGAAGCTAGTGGCTGATGGCATAGACAGGTGTACACTTCACTGGGTTAAAAACTGCCTGGATGGCCAAGCCCAGAGAGTTGTAGTGAATGGGCTTAAATCCAGTTAGTGACTGGTAAAAAGTGGTGTTCCCCAGGGCTCAGTTTTGTGTCCAGTCTTGTTTAATATATTTATGAATGATCTGGATGAAGGGATCGAGGTCACCCTCAGTAAGTTTGCAGACACCAAACTGAGTGGGAGTGTTGATCTGCTGGAAGGTAGGAAGACTTTGAACAAGGATCTGGACAGGTTGAATTGATGGACCAAAGCTGATTGTATGAGGTTTAACAAGGCCAAGTGCTGGGTCCTGCGCTTCAGTCACAACAACCCAACGCAACACTACAGGCTTGGGGGAAAATGGCTGGAAAGCTGCCTGACAGAAAAGGATCTGGTGGTGCTGGAGGAAAGACAGCTGAACATGAGCCATTAGTGTGCCCAGGTGGCCAAGGAGGTCAATGACATCCTGCTCTGTATCAAAAATAGTGTATCCAGAAGGAGTAACAAAGTGATCATGCCCCTATAGTGGACACTGGTGTGGCCATGGCTTGAGTATTGAGTTCTGTTTTGGGCGCCACAGTATAAGAAAGACATTTAGGTGCTGGGTCCAGAGAAGGGCAACAAAGCTGGAGAGGGTTCTGGAGAACATGTCTTATGAGGAGCAGCTGAGGGAGCTGGGATTGTTTAGTCTGGAGATGAGGAGGCTGAGGGGACACATTATTGCTCTCTACAACTACCTGAAGGGAGGTTGTAGTGAGGTGGGTGTTGATCTCTTCTCACAACTAACTAGTGATAGGACAAGAGGTAATGGGCTTAAATTGCACCAGGAGAACTTTAGGTTGGATATTAGAAAAACTTTCTATACCAAAAGAGTGGTGAGGCATTGAAACAGGCTGCCTAGGGAAGTGGTGGAGTCACCATCTCTGAAGATGTTCAAAAGACATGTAGACATGGCACTTCAGGGCATGGTTTATTGTTCATGATAATGTTGGGTAGACAGTTTGTGGTGAAAAGAGACTGCACTGTGAGGCTTAAGCAAATGATTTCTTTGGACTCACAGGTTTAACTGTAAAGCCCAAGCAAACCACCTCTTTGAAGTCTAATATGCCACTAATGCAGGTTTTTATGGATACGATGGAAGAATGCGCTATTACAACTTAAAAGCAAAAATACACTGCAACTAGAAAGTACGCTAAATATTATACATGTGTTAGTTAATCACCCATGTTACTTAATCATCTGCTTTTGCAAACTTACAGCATGCTAAATATTTACTTACCATCGCAGGTAAGAGCTCTCAATCTTAGAAAAGTCACCTTGGCCAATGTTCTGACCAAGGGAAGGGTGTCCGTACAGGCAAGTGTTGGAGAGGCAACTCCCAATTCCTAAGCTAAACCTTAGGACTTTTATCCCCCAGTTTACCATGACTGATTATATAGTTTGAATACACCAGGTTGTTGGCTGAAACCCTCCAGGTGGTTGTGGAAAAACTATGCCTGATTGGATTACGTCATCTGGATACAAAGTTGTTGCTGAAACCACCACTGAAACCCTTCAGGCTGTCTTTTTCGTACTTTCTCAGGAAGCCAAATAGTGGTTTGAATTGAGACTCAGGGCATAGCATTTGTTGAGGAATTTCAGGGTTCAGCTGACGTTTTGGTTCTTTGTGTGGTTCAGCATTGCCCTGTTTGGCCTGGGGCTTATCGACAACTCAGGGCTAAGCTATCTACACAGCTCTGTATGTGTTGTCTCCGCATAGATAGGCCCATAGATAGGCCAACCAAGGCTGAGGCTGAGTCACTTGCACACCACCACCCTGCACACCGCACCTTTCCCCCACCCCTGTGAGTCACTATTAGATGTTACTGAAACTTGCTTATGAACTATGAGCCAGAAAATCCATACACAGATGGACTTGATGACCTTTGATGATTCCATGTATTTTTATATGAAAAGACAAAATTATTATTCCAATCATTAAGTGGAAGGATAAGGGAGAAAAATCAAAGTTTTAGAATCTTTCCTGAAGACCCATGAAAGTGATAATTAGACAATTCCTTAACTGACCAAATGGCAAGTGCATCTTTATTTTATGTACCATTATAGGCTATCTGAGGTAGGAGCCTCGATTTTTTCTGTACTTGATAGTTCACAGAGAGCTCTGAAAATTGCACATTTTTCTGAAGTTCCTATGGAGGAAGTAATCTTTTATCATCAAAGACTTAGAGGCATGCATCTGGGCTTAAATACTTTCTTTTCACTAAAACTATTAACTTCAATTTTAAATCAATGAAAAGTAAGAATCTGCAGCGTGAGTCTGGTGAAATGGAGGCTGCCAGAGTGTGTTTCACATATTTTTACTTATTCAGGTTTTAAAGCTTTAAAATTATCAATTACACATTTATTTTTATTTT
>WTSP01027761.1:0-16252 GCA_025331215.1 Actenoides lindsayi | reverse complement strand
AACAGGCTGCTACCTTCAGAAAGTGCAGTTAGTTAGAAGAACTGAGCTGAAAAGTAAAATCACTGAACAGAATTAGTCCTGTTCTCACTCAAACCAGGATAGTAATACACTCAAATTTGTATAGCTTTGGAAATCAGTACTATGACATAATCATCTGCCTTATTCAGTATTAGAGTCATTGCTATACCGACTTATTTCTTTGTCAATACATTGATGTCATGCTATTTAATAGCACAATAGTCTGCACATACAGTTTAAAAACTACAAATTACTTCACAGTTGAAACAAGTACCAATCCACTCTTGAACTTGTGTCTGAGGGAATAAAACTTCTATTTCTAGAATTCTTGCCCTCTGGGGTAAGAAAAATGACAGCAGATGAATTGGTGTTCTAATTTATAATATGATAAAACTGAACTAAAATACAGATTTTGCTTGTTTTCATTTATTGCTAGAAACATTGACAAGGAAGACTCAAATTGAAAACTTAGTATGATTTAGGACTTCAGGTAACTAAAATGGTCCTGCATAGTCATATAGTATCTGTTAGTTTAGAATCTACTGAAATAATCAGGTTTATTCCTTGAAGGAACCTTTTGTCTTATAGAGTGGAAAGTGACAGTTGCAATCCTGGATGACCTCCAGATCTCCTTTGAAAATCAGTTTCTTCACTAAATGAACAGGAATAGCTTTTCTTGCAAATGTTTTGGCTTTTAAGTCAAATGCCAGGGATTTGAAATTTGAGGGAGGAGCTGACAAAGCAGATTAAATAGACTAAGTCTTCTGTTTTGGATGAAAAGATGTATGGTTCTTTTATTTATGAGAAGGAAAATATTTTAAAGGGATGTGGTAGTGTTGAATGCAGTATTAAGATGTTTTCAGAGACTTTTGTTTACTTTCTCATAGGTTAATACTGTCCTACCTTTCAGAAGAAGAGAGAAAATTCAGAAAAAAAAAAAGTTTAAAAAAAAAGTTGAGAAATTTTCCCATCTCAACATTGATAAGACACTGTGCGAAGAAAATTTGTTAGCTTTTGTGTGACAATGCACATGCTTTATGAGGATTTTTTTCTTATTTCAAGATGAACTGACAAATGCAAAATATATCAGTTCTTACAGTATCTTTACAATAGCATTCTTGTGTTATACTCTTAGATGCTGTTTAATGAATTTAGAAGATACACTGATATCTCTGCAGTAGAGTCCCTCTTTTAAGATGTGATTTATATTCTAGGGATATTTGTTGCTGGACAATACAATATTTGAAGAAAACCCAAGGAACCAGTCTCCTGTTCTGTGCAGAAGGGGTTAGATATGCTCTGATTTGCATGGAAAAGAGTAAGAAGCCAAGTAGTTTCAAAATCCAGGCTACCTGCAGTGCCACCCTGTGGCTTTTCTTTTCATGGCTTCTCTTAAACTAACCACTTTCTGTTCCCTCATCCCCAGCGGGAAGATTACTTTGAACTTCTCAAATGTCTTTGTTCCCGGTTGCAGACCTGGCCTAGCCAGATAGGATAGTACGGCACATTTCTATGCCTGTCTTCTGTGAGAAAGCATTGTTTGTTCCTGCTGAAACCTGCTTAGATGAAGAACCAGAAGGAGGATTTCTGAGCAGTACTGGTTCATTCAGCTACCGCATCAAGTCACTACGCAGTGGCTGGTTTGGTCATTGAGAGAAACAATCACATTGGAGATGGAAATCAAAAAAATGTGTCAATTCACAGCAATAACTTGAAGGAGCATGTTAATTGGGTTCATCTGTTCCAGCAATGCTCTGTGTGTGTATGTATATGTGTGTGTATATATATATATATATAGATATAGTTTATTTTCAGGTAGTCAGTTTTCTAGTAAGATGGTCTCATTTTTGAGGCTGAGGGTGGTAAGACCCTGGCCCAGGTTGCCTAGAGAGGTGGTCGATGCCCCATCCCTCGAAACATTCCAGGTGAGGTTGGACAGGGCTCTGAGCAACCTACTGTAATTAAAGATGTTCCTGCTGACTGCAGGAGGTTGGACTAGATGACCTTGAAAGGTCCCTTCCAACCCAAACCAGTCTGTGGTTCTGTGATTTTAAAATTAGATTGTCGAGGTAAACACAGCATTTCTTATGGAGATAGTTGATATTATTTTGCATTCAAGACATCTGCATTTTTGTTGGCTTTAACTGAAGGGCGTCAGAAGGACTTTGTTCTTAAAAGCAGCATTATCCTTTGAGGCATATGTTGTGCTTTAAAGAGTTGTTCAAATCTTGGTGGGGTAGGTACCTATGTGTTCAAGACTAGTTCTCACATACAGGAAATAATACAATGTTGAGGACATTTCACAGTAAGCAAGCATATAGGGAGAAACTTTTCAGCACTTCACCTGCCTGGTCTGCTTCAAAGAGCAGAACCTGTTTTATTTCTCACGGCCAGTTTACTTTAACTAACACCTCTGGATGCAAGGAAGGGTTTTACCTATCTATATTTTCTTCCTGCAATTCTGTCAGGGAAAAGACCAGACTTTCTTGTCTCTTCTGTCTGAGTGGCAGAGCTTAACAGCATCGCTCAATGATGGTGTCATCAGCAGTTCCCTTGGCTTCCCACTACAGCCTGTTCCCAATATACTGAAAGCTGACCTGCCACTCCCTAGTCCAAAGAGAGTGTTGAAAAATTGTGCTTTGAATGTTGTAAGGGTTTTTATTTTAATGCTTTGAATGTGCTTTCAGTATTTTTATGCTACAAATAGTTATAATGAACTTTCCACACTTGCATGGCTCTGCTCTTGGCCCGATTGTGCTGCCTCAGTTTCCTCACTTTCACTTGAGTGCTTGCTGCCTGCCCCAGAGCTACTCGCACGGTGCAGGGGCAGGACGAGTGACTAAGGGAACAAATCGAGTCTAGGCTAGCAAAGCCTCGGCATGTGTTACTCAGACGCTTCTGGGCTTCAGTGTCTTCATTGAGGGCTTTGTATTTTTCTGTAATAAAAACGTAAAATGTAAGCGCGTGGTAAGTAGCAAGCTGTATATTTAATGTGTATAGGCTTTCTCTGATAAGCAGGTGCTTACATTCACACTTATGTCTTAATTACAGAAGTTATTCTTGGCCTTTTCTAGAAAGTGAATGTTTCTTTTTCTTTAAATTGACATATCTTTCTTGAAAACTGTAAGTAGAAGTGTGTGAGTGTGGGGTTTGAGTTCTTGCAGAATCTTAAAGCCAGGAGTAGAAATATCTGATATTACAGTCTGTACCTGTAGGTTGTACTGTTTGTTATGTGAAGTTGGAAAGTCTTAGTGAGTGTTAAAAATGCAGTTTTTCTGATCTTGGCAGAAGGATTTTATTCTTTGACAAGAAGTATTGCGTTTTTTAAAAAAAATTGTTTAATATAAATGGAGTGTGTATCTACGTATAATGACGAACAAAAGACTTAAAAAGAAACAATTTAAAGACTCTTTTTGTATACCATTTTTGAGTGGTTTAATACTTTCAGCTAAATACAGGTTTTTGAAAGCCTGGATTTCCAGGTAGTAACAACGAAAGGTAGAAGTGGGTGTGAGAGAAAGTCATGGAAAAGTTTTTGATTACGTGTCTTTATTTAGGAAGCTTATTTTGCTCTTTCTACCACACATCAGGCTTCTGCAGTATTGGGGATGTGTAAACTGAAGTCTCTGTGATTTAAGGTAGTTACTGCAGAATCTTCAGGCTGCTATAAATTACAATGGAAGGAACAAGTTCATTGTACTTGAGATCTTGGATTTTGTTCAGTGAATGTTTTTCAGATTACTCAAATGTAAGTCCAGTACAATTCTGAATATTCTTTTTTGAAACAGAATATTGAAATGTACACATGTATGTACATGTGTATCACAGGTCCTGGCTTAAGTCCTTCCTGTATTAGAATTCTGGCTAGCAAAATGTCTCACTTCATACCCTAGATCACAAAAAGACCGGAATTTTATTTTAAATAAATACATTTAAAAACTTGTATACTGTGTGGTTCAAGTTCTGGTAAGACTTCAGCATTGTGAGTGAAAGCCTGTTAGTGTCTGTGATGGCACTTTGTTTCATTGGGAAAGAAAATCTGCTTGCTGTCACGAAAATGCAATTCATGACTGTCCTGTATGCCCTTCTATATCTTTTTAATATGTAGTTTTGTTTATAACTTTAAATGAAAAATTGCCACATGATCTCATCTAGAAAAGTTTCTATCTTTAGGAACCTTTGTGAAAAGATGCTTTTTGGTTTTTATAAACAGTTCACAAGGGCAGGGGAAAGCAAAACAAAAACCCAAACAAGAAACCCCAGTGCTGATACATGCTGTTCTTTCAGTTCTGTGGTAAGCTGTGTCTAACTTGAATTGTTTGATAGGAAAAAATTGCCAGAAACTGCCACCTACCATAACTGTTTGCCTTTCTGTTGAAGGCTTGCAAAATTTACAAGGCTGAAGTGAAACACTGCATCATAAAAACTCAGTGCCTAAATTTAAAAGCAGGTAATATGGGGTAAGCAGACTAAATATTCTGTGGCTGGTATATCACTCTACAATAATGTGATGTGTTTTTAGCAGCACATTAGGACAAGCCATCTAGAATCATTTGTGCACTTACTATGGCATAAGAGGCCTCTTATTGCATGAGTAAATATTTTCCCTTTTCTTTTTCTCTGTCTCTTCCCCAGGCCCCAGCAGAACTCAGCTTCTTTAAACTGTGCTGTTGGCATTTCTTCTTTCCTCCTGCTTTCATTCATTTTGTTCTTTGTAAGGTTTTTTGTTCAATAGGATTTCAGTATTTGTACTCCACACAAATAGAAATGTTTGATACTTATATCACCTCTTTTTTTTTTTTTTTTTTTTAAATCATTTCTGAGTAGGTAGAAAATAAAGCTGACAGTCCTATTCTGTGAAGAACTTATAAGAACTTGGAATGTTTTAACGTAGAAAATTTTGTTAAGCATCTGTTTTGTACAGAGGAGACATTGTGTGCAAGTCGTGTAGCACTGAGAGAGCTGTACACCCATGCAACGCAATACAGGGTGTTGTACCTAGTTTCTAGAATATCTGGTTTATCTAGTAGCAATTTCAAGGGGCCTATGAGCTACTGTTGAGATAGTGCATGGGAGATTTCTACATTCAAGTGGGTGTTTCAGCAAAATATTAGGATGGTGGAAGATGAAACATGACCTCTGTCAATTTTTGCCAATGTATAATACTTCTTTTTCTTCCTAGATGATAGTTCATGGTAGGAGCATTTTTCTAGGATTATACTGTAGATTTCTAAAACTAAAATAAATTCCCCAATACTATATCATGTGTAATAGAGATTGAGTAGATTGAGTATGACTGGAGCACTTGCACTTCTGAATATTACTCTAGAATAATGATTTGAGGAAGGCAAAACCAAACTTGATCTTTTATTAAATCATAATGGTGCAAGTAACGCTTTCAGTGTGCTAACCTGTTTTGATAGATCTTTTTGAAGATATTTGGAACTGTTTTCTTAATGGTACCATGACATCTCTGCTATATCTAGAATGAAGTCTGTGTTTTGGAAGGCATATTTTCTTCTCTCCCCCCGCACTTTGTTGATTTGAGCTTGCTTCTTTTGAATGCTAGAGAAAATGCCCAAACATGACTAGCCAGCCCTTCCAGATGTTAGTGTAGTACACTCCCTGTTTATTTGTCCACGATGCTGATCCCAAAGATATGTGCTTATTTGAATTAAGGAGCTTGTGTGTGTGTATATTAAGTAAGAAAGAACGCTGTATTTTCTTCCTCATTCCTGTCTTATGTGTAGCAGGGAACCTGAGGTATTTTCCTTCCCATGTACTATCCTTGCAACCATGGACTTTTGCTCCCCTTTGGAATGAAGGGGAGTTTCAGCTTCTGTAGAGCAAACTGATCAGACTTATTTAAAGTCATCATTAACAAGTTGGAGGGCTTTTCATTACAAATTTTAGTATTGATCCCAGCACGACCAACTGTATAATTTTTCCATTGTCTTGTGTTTACTTGACTTGAAGGAAGTACCTGCAACTTGCATGACAAGGTTTATAACAGTAGTACAAAGTTCACTTTTGTTCTTTTTCTTTTGTTTTTCTTCTTTCTAACTTATCGTATGACAAGCATTGGAACTCAAAGGAACACCACCAGATACATGGAACAGAGTGAGTGAGCTGGATGAAGCAAACACAAGGTGTCCTAGCTTCACAAACTGTTTAGCATTGAAACATCATAATTATTTTTAACTTTTTGTTTTGGGAAGAGAAGAAGGAGTGTTACTACACTTGACCAGAAGTACAGGGTTTTAAAAACAGCATTATACTATGTGTAAACATTCAGAACAACAAAATTGTTCAACTTCTTATTAAAGCTAAATCTAAATTCCTTACAGAAAGAGTGCTATAAAAGGATCCATTGAAGTACAGGCTATTCTGTCAAGGAATGCATATGATTATGAAGACTGTGTGTGTAAAACTGAAAGTTTCTAAATTACAGCATGGGATTTTCCAGAAGAAAATCACTGTGGGAGCTTTATTTTGTCTGTGACTTTTTGATAAACTTTCTAGGCCTCTGAGAATGATTTAAGGAAGCACGGTACTCTGTTTAGAGCTGTAATTCTCAGATCTCCAAAAGCACTGCAGATTTTTTTCAGTTTTTTGTTTTTGGGTACATTTGATTGTTGAATCCTGTAGTGACATTCTGTGTTCCAGAAAGGCTTTGTTGTACGTGGCTCCCGTTTCCGCTGGTTAAAGAAGATAATACTGATTCAGTTTTCCTTAATGTTATCTAAATAAATTGTGAAGAAATGGGAGGGCTCCAGAATCTTACAGAAGAGTCATAATGATAATGTGTTTCATAAATAATAAGGTGTTTGTTAGAAAGTCCAAATACTGTTTCCCTGTGGTTGTCTGTCATAAGGGCGCTTCAGGGCTTAAAATATTTTTTTAGTATTACAACTTTCAAATAATTGGTTACTGTCTCTTTTTAACTATGTAACTTCACAGTCAAGTTTTCCACATTAGGGCTTGGCAGTAGCTACCCTCTTTCTGAACTGCTAACACTTGAAAAGGCAATGTGGTTGTTTCTATTGCCTGGTAACTATGTTACCGCTTGTACAAGAGTGCTGATTTTTCTCAGTGCAGATTTTTGATGATGGCAGTTAAAAGACGGAAAAAACCTAACAACAACCTTCAATAATATTTTGGGACCTGTTTTTGCCAAGCTACCAGTTTTCTTGTGCCATAGCACCAGCGCAGGTACCAGTTATCTGGGGATACGCCTGTACCACCCAGTGAAGACATGACCTGGGTGTGGGTATGGCTATTCACTGCAGCTTTCATCCCGTAGCGTGTGTAACACGGTAATGAAGGTGAGGTGTCATCAGTTAGTAACTGGTGTGGAGATTACTAAACTTCAGAGGGCTTTTAGCTGAGAATTCCACATCCTTCAATACTGCTTTAGTCATATTGTTTAACTTGCAGCTAGTGTCAAACCTGTTTGTGTTACAGCAGCAGTTTCATTTGTGGAGATAACCTGAGTACAAGATTTGTGGTGATTCTTCTTTTCATTTTCCCTTTTCTAGATCCCAGGTTTAGCAATACCTTGATGTGCTGCTAGACATGTATCATGTTTCAAACTTTTGTGGGGGACTATAAACTGAGATTTTTTTTTAAAAGGAATTATTTAAGCAGTAATCAATGATCTTAAGGTAACATTGGAGTAATAGACCAACAGTTGTTAGTCCTAGCTTTTCCATAGTGTTTGGTGTAAGGTGTATTTGAAGAATTCTGTAAGTGTGAGTTGGTATCTCTAAAATAAAAACAAGCTGAAGCATCCCAGAGTCAGCTGAATTAGGCCTGTTCATGGGTTTCTTGCCTACAGACTGCTAAATAAAATAATGCAGTTGTTTCACAGAGAGCGGGAGGGTTATAAAGGTAGCTTTACTATGACATTAAATCTGTCTTGAGAGCTTTCCCAGAAATATGAATATAATAATTGTATGATTAAACAATAAGGAAACTTTTTGGGTTGTGAACTTCCTTAGGCTATTAACCTAACCACTAATTAACCAACAGGAAATTCCAGAGCTGAAAGTTTCATTATTGTTATATTAAACTGTGAAAATAGAAGTGTGTTAATGAGAATTTCATTATGGCCATCTGTAGCTTGTTTTTAAATTGTGTAAAAAGCAGGAAAATCATAATATACCATCTGTTATCTAGCCATGTTATGTTGACACAAAAATTATTAGAAAAAAATATCCTTATTCATAATCCCTGTTGTCTCATTTCTTTTATTTTATATGTGGCTACCGCTAGTTCCATGGCACTATCATCACTGTAGCAATGTGTCATTTACTGCTTAGTTGATGTATTTTGTTTAGTTTACAATTTCATTATTTGTAACTTCAGTATTTGGAGAGGAAGAGATGCGGACTTTCCAAAATGGTAATTTCTGGGTGATTAGTGATGCCTCAATTTCAGTGTCATATTCTTTTAAACACATCTGAATCACCAAATGCAGAGGCTGAGGATTGCCTTGCAATTTATAGTTGTTTTTTTAAGGAAATAAACTTACTTACAGGTAACATCTGTTAGTATTCTCTTTCTCTGAACAGTAAGGATGATATGAAGCATTTTGCTCTTGTGAGACACTGGGGATTTTGCTGCTCCTTTTACCCTAACCCTTGTGTTCCCCTATAGAACCTAATCCATACAATCCTTTCCCAAGTCCCTTGATTTGTGGTTTTCTTTGATATAGTAGTTATAGTAGAACTGGAGACAGTTCAGAGAGGATTGATGGGGATGGTCCAAGGTATGGCATGGTTGCTTTCATATAAGGGACATAATGGCATGGTCTCTTGTTGGTTCTCATATTCTTATGTTTACCATTTGTAGATGTACTTACTTGTTGTGTTCTAGCCATTCCAAGTAAGTGAAAGGAGAACAGGCAACAGAATTGTCTAATGATGCTGCATAAAATCTTTAAACCAAATGTTAAATAATGGAAAAAAAGTCCCTCTTAATGTTGAGTCATTATACAATCTATAATCAACTTTCCTTGTTGATGTGAAATGTGCATAAGGAAAACAAGTTCTTGGTCTGCTTCCAAGCCATTTGGAAGCCTCTTGTCTATGCTCTCTTCTCCAGTTTTTTTTTGATAGAACAAAAGTATTTGCCTTTCCCTGGAGACTTGACTATGTTGATCTATCACAGATGAGATGTCACCTCAGTAGGTACAAAGCAACTAAAGAATTAGTGTATTATTAAAGCAGGAATTTAATCTGGAAGAATGCCTATTCGTAGCCTACTAATCCAGGTTTCCTGCTATTCTTACTGCTTTCAGACTTTAGTTTCTCATGAATATTATTTAAAAAAAATAATCATTACTATCTCAGGGTTAGGTGAAATATCAGGTAGTTTCAAAAAACAATCTTTGGCTTATAACAATAGAGGTAATGGGTTCAACTTCACAGATAGGTCCCTATTGGGGATTTTTAAAAAACAGATAATATTTCTGACCAGCTTTTCTGTATGCAGATAATTTATACACATCCATTGAGTTCTAACAGCTTATTGGGATTTTGGAGGTTTTTGGTGGTGGTTTTTGGTGTTGTTTTGTTTGTTTCTTTTGGTTTTTTTCCCCCTAAGCAGAAATACTCTAGTGCTCTGGGTAATCACAGACAAGTGAATTTGAAGGTATTAAAGGTCTAAAAAAGGAGTATTAGGAAGCTTTTGTTTTACTACCCTTACTAGTATATGCAAGTCTTCATATCCTTTTGCTCTTGGAAACAATTCTGTGCATTAAAGAGCATGAAATATCTGTACTAAAAATGTGACCTATACAAGTACTTCTTTAGAAGGTGTTTTGTATTTAGCACTATAATGTGATTGTATTTGTGTATGTGTAGCAAAATTAGATTGCTTACTACTTTTGCAGTGTGTACGCATGATAAATAATTCTATATTTACGATCCATTCACATGTATTCCTTTTTGTTGCTGATACTAGTTGGTTGGTTTCCTCCTTAGGGAACACTTGCTAATACAATGCCAAGATGAGTAATTTAAATAGATGCTTTATGGAAATATGAGAAGCATTTTAAAATTCTAAACCTAAAGAATTTCTAACAAAATTCCATTCCCTTAGAGGTTTGGATTTCTTCCTAATACCCTGTCTAAGCTCTCCTCCCAATGCATCTTTTAAAATTCTCAACATTTTACCGTTCACAGGTGTCCTGATTTTAGAAGAGAAAGCCTCTTAGCTGGAAAGTAAAATCACTTAACAGAATTGTTCTGTTCTAACTCAGACCAGGATAAGTGTTCAAGGAACTTATAAAAAAAAACCAAACAAACCCAAAAACTAGTAACCTACACTGAGTGATAGAAGAAAATATATAACTTCTGTGAGATGGAGAGGAAATAGGCAGATACATACTTGTAGAAATGGAAAATGTTTCCTTTCTTCCCTCTTAGGTTATCTGAAATGTTGGACACTTGCTTATCATGGTAATAGTATTAAATATTATTGGTGACTCCCTGAATGAAAAACCACATGACTTTTCATCAGTGGTAAATTTACTGCTTTATGTGAAAGCCAATAAGATGAACAGTATGTAAAATGTAGCACTGTGAGATACCAATAGGACTAAATAAAAAACCAAACCAAAGCAGACATTTTATTATTGTGAATACTAATTGACAATTTCTAGGTACAGCCCTTGGACCCAGATAGTAGTTAATGCCTCCAAACGGAATTCTCAAATGTTTCGTCCTGTGTAGGACTTACTATCCATAGGGAATGTGTTGGTATTTCAGACAACATTGATACCTTGTCTACACTCATACTTTTACTACTAGTGTTCTAGTCCTGCAAGTCTGGCTGCATCTGCTGTCTTCAGCTTTTGAAGAAATTAAAATTGTTTCAGGGATTTCTGATCTTTGTATTGTTAACTCTTGGAGGTTTGGTTGCAGAATGTAGTTGATTTGGAACACAGCCAATTGAACAGAAGGAAAATGTTTGCTGTTAGGGTGATGGAGCACTGCAACAGGCTGCTCAGAGAGGTTATGGAGTCTCCTTCTGTGGAAATACTCAAACCCCACCTGGACACGTTCCTGTGCTCTAGGTGAACATGCTTTGGTAGGGGGGGTTGGACTAGGCATTCTCCAGAGGTCCCTTCTAACCCCTACTGTTCTGTGATCTGGTTGCTTGTTTTATTCAACCTTACACACATTGGGTAGAACTGATTTAGATTTTTGTTTTGTCTGACATAATGGGGGATGGATGGGTGAGTGGATGCTGATGATAGGACTTCTCAAAAAAAGAGAGACTAGATAAGGAACCATCAGTAATGTTCACTCGGCACATGTGCACTCACACAGATGTTACCACACTGAAGTGGAACACAAGCCACTTTGAAACACTGTGTGACCTGATGCAGATCTAGAAGCAATGTCTATCAATGCCTGGAGGATGTTGCAGTTGATGATAGTGCTTGCCCAAAAGTTTGTTGACTGCATTCCTTCCTATTCCCTGAGTAGACTTAATTGTCAGCAGTCCTCACATGGCAGTATGCATTAGGTTTGACTTTGGGAAGAGGTAAATGAATTGAGAATTGCTCTTAAGCAGCTTCTGGGTTTAATTGACAATGAGGTCAAGCTTCTGTAAATTATACTACTTCAAATGCTGCAGAATTGTCTTTTGTTTTCCTGATAGTATAATTACTGTACTTTTGTATGTGAAATTGATTCTTCAAGATCTTAAGCTTCAATAATTTTATAGGTAGTACTGATGATCAAATTAACTGGTTGTAAATGAGTATTTTCCTCTGCTGCTTAAGTACTCCACTGATCACTAAAATTTGCTCACATGAACTGTTTAGTCAGATATCTTACAGAGATAGGAACAGGGAAGGCTAAAAGCATAAAGGGAAGAAAAAGTCCCAATTTGAAAACTTCCCATTAAACTTGTCTTGCAAAAATAAAAGGGACGTGGAAAACAGGATTGGGTTCTTTTTATGGTATAAAGCCATAGAAGACATAACAAATCTACTTAACACTCTCTTTTGAATTGGCTGAAGTAGATCTGTCAGGATTAATGGCTATACAAATCTCTAGATGCACTCTGGAGGCTGTTTGGTCAGGTGGTGGGATTATAAATAGGTAGGCTTACCGATGTCACCAGGGAAAAGCAGTGAGCTTGCCATGCACACACACACTGCGTCCCTTCTCCCTACATATGCTATTGAAAGAAATTCACTGGATTTTAATGGAGAAGAAAAACCTGTGTTATCTTGGAGGTAAGGAGAAAAGTAGTGTTGTCAGTTTTAGCAAGTCGTCTTTCCTCTTCTTGTTTAGACGATCAGCAGAATGGCTTCAAAGTAATACTTGTGTTATCTTACTGGGAAGTGTCATTCTAACAATTTTGTTTGCTATACATGGATAAAACACCCACAGAACTGTGCTGGTTGGTGTAAATGGGAATTCTGGAAGTGTTTGTTGATGTGAAGTGGTACATATTTTGCAAGACTGAGGATACAAATGTTGGTATTTACACAGAATTTCCTTGCATGTTTCATTGAACTTGTCCTAACACTTTCTGTGAGGAAAAATTTTTACCAATTTTTATAGATCTACAGCAGCATTTAAGTCATTGCTCTTTAAGCGTAGGTAAAATTTAGATGTTGGACAGTACAGAAATTGCTCGAATTAAAACGTAGGCCTGTATAAAGAAAGCAAAATTAATGTCTGTTGTCCTGTTTTCATAGAAAGCATGTAATTCTTCTTGTCCAAGGTAAAAAAGATTATTTTTTTTTCTTATCCTGTTTCTGGCTCAGAGATTAGAGCATGTAAACTTATCTATGTGGATGGACTGCTGAAATTTCAGTGGTGCATTTGTGGGTATAGAAGCTGTTCTGTAGTTTATTGTAAGTTGATGGATAGGGCCTGGAAGCTCAAATGGTGTTATTGAGATTATTTTAAAAGAGGAATGTTGTTACTGCACACAGACTATAGGGCTTTTCTGATTTTGATTGTCTTTCATCTGATTTTGATCTAAAACTTTGTCTGGAAAAACCCCCACTTTTGGTAACTTCTAAAAGTCAATGCCTTTAGTGTTTAATATAGTAGAGTCCTGTCTGTGTATTCCTTGAATATTATATATCACTTTCATTTATCATGGAAAGCATTAAAAAAAAAAAGTGTACTACCTACATAGACTAAATATCTAAACAACTGCATAATTCCCAGATGCACTTTGCTTACAGCAATGAAGAAAGAATTTAAGAAAACTTGTTCAGGTGAACTTCTCGTAACAGTCAGTATTCTGGAATGGAATCATATGTTAATATGTTAAAACCTCAGCAGTGAAAAATGCCAGGTGTAAACTTACGACAGTAAAAGTTGAAAATGATGAGGGGGTGAGTACAGGACTGAAGTAGTTAGAGCAAATGATTCATCAGCATAGTTCTATAGGAAAGTTTCTCTACATTGCCCAGAGCAGACTGCTGCTGCTGATTCTAATCATTACAAAGGTTAGTAAGAAGTATGCTTCTACCTTTCCTAAAGAATTTTTTTCATAGTTAATGCTGAAGTCATGTACCCATTTTTCAGAAAGAGCAGAAGCTTTCTAGTGGAAGTAGTGGGCCATCTAAAATGGCTTTGATGTTACCAGCATCATTCAGGGAGCCAGCTTTCTTTGAAGAAATATCTTCCTTCCTTGCCTGTTGCAAGAATCCATTAAGAAATGGATCTGGGGGATTATAAGTGTGCCAAAGAAAGAAGAGAAGGGGGCTAATGACAAGCTCTTGTATGTAGATGGGGATGATTTTGGCGAGGAAATAATAGCATTCCTTTGGGGCCCTAAATTGCTGACCAATGAGGGAGTTTAAGTTAAAATAGGACAAAGGGGAGGGAGTTTCCGCTGGCAGTGGCAGCAAAGGTAGCTATGAAAACTGCTGGTCAAGCTTCTGCTATCAAGAGAGCTGGGATAGGACTATGATGATGTTTTGTGTCACTCATGTCCCCTCATGCAGTGTGTGAGAGATCAGGCTTGGGCTCCAGCAGCACCACTGACATTAGAGGAGGTAGTAAATGCAACTCTGTTCCTGAAGGTAAGAGGGTTTCCTACTTTGCTTTCTGAGGAGGAGGGGAGCGAGTGTTGAGGAAGAAGCTGTGAAAGATGAGCAGGAGAATCTGGTGACTGGTAGTCAAAGCATTTCTTTTTAGTTTTGCAACGATTGTTAGTCCAAGATGCTTGCTGCTTCTGTTTGGTGAACTAAACAACTATGTTGTTCATACATAGGGAAAACCCTTTCTGTTATATCCTAGGTTTCAGGATATTAACTGCCAAGATGCTTCTATTGCCATCTAGTATAGAAAATTGTTTTAGTACAGTTTCTTCACTTGAACTTAACTCTTCCATTTTCTTTCCTGTAATGTGCTAGGGTGCCTTGTTTGCTGACATGATTGTCTGTGTAGGAACTCTGCTCATTCTTCATGTGTCACATAGCATTTGTGTGTTATTTTATGTATTACCCACCCACACCTTCACTCATGTACTGCTGTTTGAGGCATTTGTGTGAGGAGAAAGGGAAGGGTCCATATTAGTCTCTTTCCTGGTTATGTTTTTCTTTTCCTTGCCTTTCCCAACCTCTAAATCCATCTGGTGCCTGCCTCCAGTGTTTCTTCTAAAACAAGATTTTGAACAGGAGAGAAAAGCAGCAGCAGAAAAGCTCAGATAAATTGACAATTCTTACCTCTATTGATGTTCAGAATAGCAGCTGAAAAAGCCATGAACAGAGCTAGGTGTTTCATCTGCAGGCTTTGAAAACACAGTGCTGTTATACCCGCTTTCATGACTAGGAGATAACGGCCAGAAGGGCAGATTCAGGTTTTGCTCTATTTGAGAGCCATTAATTGAACTTTTCTTGCTGGCCATAGGAGAAAAACATCTGTATGAGCATCCTTTTGTAGTAGTTCTTGAAAAAGATTTGAGGGTTTATTCCTAGTGGACGGTAACAGACGTTTGCTTGAGGTTCTAGCATTTGTTAGTGTATCAAAGGTTAAGCTCCCCCTTTCACTTCAAGCTGCTCTTTGTTTTCTGTTTATTCAGCCAGTTATATATTACTCAATTACTGTTACAGATTTACTGCTTTTTCTTCCCTGCTCTCCTTCCTCTCTGTCAGGCTGTTTTCCTAACTGTAAATATAATAAAAGCTAAGTGAGTCATATGAAGTTTTAATAGTTTTGAATGTCTCTTTCTTTTTTCTTTTTTTTTTAAACTTTGGTAGTAAATCAGAGTTACTTTTAGTATTTGATACTTTGTGAAAAGATGGCAAATAGATATAATTATCTGCTTACTGCAGAGGTATGTTGCACATATACATGCCAAGTCTGTATTTTGTTAGCTCTATTTACTTCAGAAGTCTAAGTTCTTAACCTTCTTGGAAGCAGTGTCACTGGAACTAATTTTCCACTACACATCTTTTTGTTTTATATTTTATTATGAGAAAACAAAAAACTTCTTTTATCACAACAGAATGTGCTGTAAAGCAACTGTTGTATCAGAACACATTTCTATAATTCCTCAGTAATAATAATAAACTTCATGCTAATTTATGGCATGAAGTATTTTTAATCCTCTGTTGCCTACTAGGATTCTGAGTTCTTGGCTGTCTTCCTAACAGGCAGGCACTAACTAGGTTTCATTGGATGGTGTAAGACAACACTAAGTCAGTGGCTATCTGCACCCAAGAGTTCAGTAGTCTTTTGTATGTTTTAAGTGAGCTTGAAAAGGTCATTGTAATAATAGTTATGATTTGGCTTTGAATGGCAACAAATGAATCATTTTTCTTGCAAAGTTTTAAATTTATACATGACTTAATTATGTTACATAAGCTTCTGCTGGAGTTGATGCCCCTTTAATGCTAAGAGCACAATTAAATCTAGCCTGTACCATAGAGATTTGAGTTTACATTGCCTCAGTCTCTCCTTTTTCCTTGTAATAAGAGAAAACATTGCATGATTTATATCTCAAACACAGTCTCTTCTGTTTTCAAGACTGCCACTGCCATGGGGACAGACAATCAGATGGGCAAGTGTCTATTCCAAATGGTCTGGAGGGAACTAGAGGATTCATTTGCTGCTTTCTTGCTTTTAGTGTGAACCAGACGCCCAAAGATTCCATTAAGCTTTCACCTTATCGTCATGGTTACAGTCTGAGTTCTGTGATTTTATTTTATTTTTTTTGTTCCCCCCCCCCCCCCCCCCCCCACCCCTCC
>WTSP01027760.1:99992-125290 GCA_025331215.1 Actenoides lindsayi | reverse complement strand
AGATTTAGATTTAGATTTAGATTTAGATTTAGATTTAGATTTAGATTTAGATTTAGATTTAGATTTAGATTTAGATTAATATAAGATGGCCAAACATTAGAAAAAGAAAATCAGTATCATTAAGGCACAGTATTTGAAGAACCAACAGCTTTCCTTGCAGTAAAAGTCATGTCTGTTGAGGTGCTGGTCTCTCAAGCACTATAAAGCAATTACAGCTTTCTGTTTACTTTAAGCTTATGTCACTCAATGTTAAAATACAGCTAATTAGAAAAATGCAAAATATTATGTTGTTGCTCTTGATAGTCATCCTTGATTCATGACATGTCATCAAATGTTCATAAAAACAAAATAAGAATTATGTAGTTATTAGTGGTTGCTGATAGGGCTGGGACTATGCATGATCTGAGCAAGCAGGACTTTGTAATGAGAGAGAACTTTGTGATGTTCAACTTCTCTCCATGTGCACTGGACCAAGTGTAAGGTGCATTAGCACCACTTGTTGGCTGTAGTTATGCTAAAATTCACATCAGGAGAAATCTCACATTAGAGAAACTAACTACTTACAATCCCATTTTCTAACCTGTGAGATGATTTCAGGAATATTTGACATTTCAATTCGTATACTTATTTTGTGAAAGCTGAGCAGCAGCTGAACCGATTTGTACAAACACATTGTTCCAAAGTGATAGAATAAATTGCTGCACGTTTAAAATCTGGTGTAGGAGGCCTTAGCCACTTATCCTACTGAAAAATATTTTAAAATTATAAACATATGCATTGCTATATATAAAACTTTATATACAGCTATTCAAAGCATAATCCTTAAAAAGAAGACGTTAATTGGGTTATATAGCTTGCATAAAAAGCTAAGGTAGTGTGTGTATTAGAATTTAGAGTGCAATGTAAAGTATGCCTATAGTATAATATGATTCTCTTACTGTCTGCTAAGTAAGCTGAAGCTTTCAATAAAGAAATATGTATCAGTATCCTAGTAAAGATTCCCTGTGTAGGAACATTTTATTTTTTTTTTTGTTTAATGTTTTTTTTTTTCACAGTCATTTGGAATAAATTCTGATGTGGTTGTTTTATTATTTTAGCACTCAAATATGCACAGGAGATATTTGTATTATCCTCTTTTGAGCAATGCTACCTTTAATTGCTTCTCTAAGAACCTTAAAGAAAGAGTTGCTGCTGCTATCAAGTAATATTATTGAGGAGTAAAATACATGTGTTGGACTAATTTAGTTGTGTGCACTTCAGTCTTACGACCTGTTAACTGATGGAGAAAAGACTTTTTAAAGTGCTCTGTAATGTAATTTATTGCTTCTACTATATGTGCAAGCACATACATGGATTCAAATCTGTCTACAAATTAATCGCTCTTCATTTTTGAAATGTGAAGTTTTCTGAACTCGATGGTTAATAATTAACGCCAAGATAGTTTGTGATTAGTACGAGGAGGGTTTGGTGACTCTTTTGACATTGCAGCCAGCAAAAATATGCAGAACATTTTACAATGGGAGAGCTTTCATAATACTTCTACCAGATGTCCAAATTCTGGAAATGCAAATTAATCATTGTGAAGATGTTATTGCAAGGGAATGTTCTGTGAAATAGGTATTTAAATCATGACACAACCTTCATGTGTATAAACTATACTCTTTTGTTTTCAAGACTTAAGTTTTTGTGTGTTCTGTACTACCTTCAAGTGGAATTATTCACTACAGTTTTTTCCCCGTTTTTATGTTTGATCTGGTTACTCTCATGTTCTGAATCTCTTTGAGACTTAAGCTTCCCAGGCTTATTTGGAGATAGTCTTTTCAACAGTCGTTTGGAAAATACATCCACAATATCAAAAAGGAAGGGATTAGATGTCATTAAGGGTTCAGTGGACCATTAAAATTTAATTTGAACAATTTCAGGTTATCCTACCTGCTTAGATAGACTAAGACTGACTTGTAAGATAAATATGACTGCTTATAGCAAAGCAGGATTTACTGAAGTCAACATTGAAGTGACATCTATGTTCCTCAAACTTCAAAGAAAAACCTTTGTCTACTTCTCAAGATTTAATAACTATAAATCAACCCATCTTGCCTATATTTTTTCCTCACAACTGCTCAATGTGTTTAATTATCCCACAGCTGAGTTTATGAAGTTTACCTTGCTTCTTGCCTTTTTCATTTAGAAATGTGTGATAGTTAAGGGCAGTTTGGGTTAAACCTGTAGTGTTGCGAATGGCTCCTTCCGGTTTAGAATAGATAGAATTTGAGAAAATATTTTGAAATAGAAAACTTAAAAATAAAAAAGGCTTAGTCTCTCTCTTTAAATATAGTTGTGATTCTAAGGAATAATTTTGTAGTCTTGCAGTCGAAGTGCTTTCAGCCCCCTGAAATACTATCTAGTTTTATAAAATACTCCCTGTACGTTTTTGGGCTTCATGATTTTAATGCAAGTTTTGCAACTAATTCCTGAATATAATTATCACTATATATATAGTTATTGATGTGAAGCTAAGCACAGAGGGAACAGATTTCAGACACTGCTCGAAATACTGTGCTTTGGGTAACACTGGGAGTTACACCAGATTGACCAGTGAGTAGAAACAAAAGATCAACGGGCTGGGGGAACTTGAGGCAGGTTGCAAGGATGAGGGTATGTGAAACACACCTCTCCCTTGATAGATTTCATCCTTTACGGGGGAGCGTTTCTTCAGATGTAGATGAAATAAAATGAACAAACAGCGTGACTGATAAAAAAGTGAGTCTGGGCTATATGCAGATCAGTCAAGAATTCAGTGTGGAAATAAGCAGTTTTAAAGGCATCGCATGAAGGACTTTGTGTTGCTATGTAGTTCAAAGCTTATAATCCAAACATAATTTTTCTAGTTATATTGTATTTCTGGTTTTTGATTTGTCTGTACCAACCGTGTTCCAACTATTGTGACCCAAGCAGTCAGAGCAAAACTTTTTCCAGTGTATTTGTTTTCCTTTCAGACTGAAATGTTTTGCAGATATGCTTTTTATTTCTTATTTTGGAAACCGTTACAATACAAATTCAGTTTTTATATGGTAGGAGATACACCGATAGTGAGGCTGCAGCTCTGAAATTACAAGTTGTATATCACAAATCATACTGATGGGTTATATTAGGGGAATAATCCTATGTTCTACCGTGTACTCACGACCCTTCTTGAGAAACTTGAAAACTGCCTTTCAGGTAGGTTGCAAACTATCTAAAATCAGATGCAGTGGTTGACACTAATTGCGTCTCCTTGTGATAGAATTGGTAATTTTTATTTCTTTTTTTTTTTCTTTCATTCTCAAATTCCATCGATTATTCGCTGTGACTGAGGATAAATGGGAGGAGGGGAAGTGAAAATACAACACTTGATAGTTGGTGTTTTCTGAATTACTATCGTATGTGGTGGCTAAAAGGTACATTTCTTGAGACTTCTTTCTGCAGGGATTCTTTTAGGAATTTATAGATATTTGGGAATGATAAGGAAAATTGCAAATATGTGGTCTGGTGACTTGGCTTTCTGTTGCATGTCTTTCCAAGAGCTCATGAGAACAGTTTTTCTCCAGAGTGGTGCCTTGCAGACAGAGGAGGTAGAACTTTCTGAAGCTGTGTTAGCGACTTAGCTGGAGGATGTGAGAGTTGTGGGCTCTGACTGGAGGTTGTGGATGTGACTGGAATGCCCTTGAGGCCAGAATTATGATCTCCAGCTCCAGCCTTCCCTGTTAAATTTAGACAGAAGCTTAGTTTTGTCCTCTAATTAGAAGTACTTGAGATGGACAAGTTTACTATTTGAAGAGTGCGTGGTTATGTAGTCATTGCTCAGGGTGGAAAGAAGGACTTCAGTAATTTAGTTTCAGAATGGATATTTCTGGTCAGGGTGCCCAGGCTTGATACATTTGAAAAGGGCATGCTGATCCTTGCTGGCTGTAAGGAGGATGTTTGTGTTAAATGGCATTGGATGTGTTTATATCAAATCTGAACTTGGTGCTTCTTATAACTGTTTAAATTGGAAAGTAAAATGATATGTTAATATCCAAAATAAAATTTTGCTTTCTTCGGACTCTGGTTTTTGTGACTTCTCAAGAACATGTAGATAGTATGCTTTAGGAGGAAAAATCTCCTTTTAAGGAGACAAGAAAAAATGAGAAAGCATAATTTCCCGTGCACGTTGGCAAAGCTAAATCTCTTCAGTGTAGTTGGATGGCAGACGTGGGGTTTTCTTTGGCATTTTTTGTTTTGTTTTAAAGCGGCATGAATCTATGGAGCACTTCAGGAGGGTTACAAGGGCTTTGTTTCCACCCTATGCAGTGTTATCTGGGAGTCTCTGGACCTGGATTTTCTGCATAGGCTAGTTTGCCCTCCTGAGAAGCTAATAACAGGGCTCTGTACACTCAACTGCCAGAGCTAGTTTGTTCTGTATAAAAACAGCCTGTGTATTCCTAAGAATACTTTGAACCCAGGCTCAAATATTAAGTTTACAGAGGAGACCACCACCCCTATTAGTCAAACACTTGTCGAAAGAGAAGAGTTAAGATTGTTTGTTGTCACCCTTCCCCCATTCGAGGGAGGTTTGTAATATCCTTATCTTCAAAGCTTGGACTAGATGTGAGGCAGGTTCTCAGAAGGGCTGTATTTCCATCTGCACTCTTCTTCGACACCTGCATTCCTCACATTGCTCCCAATTGTTTGGTGCTGCAGTAGGGAAACTGCAGAGGTTGCAAGCAGGTGGGATTTATTTGTAATAGCTTTTGAAAGGAATAATTTATTTTAAACAACTGTCAGTTAAAACTATTATAAATATTGATCCAGGCCCACATGCCTGAAATTAACAGGGTATAAATAAAGCGTGGCTTTGTTTTGGTTTTTTTTTTAAATAGATGATTCTTAGCCTCCAGTCTCTCCAGTCAGATTTTAGAAGCTCTTCATGTACTGGCAGCTACATATCAGTGAAGGAAGCCGAAGGCATGCATATGCATTTGGATTGGAAATGGTTTCTCAATTTCTTGTCAACGCTGGGTGTATTTCTGTGGTTAAGTAGTAGGGGTGAGGAGTGGTGTATTATTATTATAGGCAGCAGGATATATGTAGTTTGTTCTTGTTCTTTTTCTGTTTGATGCAGATTACTGTGTTTGCCCTGGCTGGGTAAAAACAAGACTAATAAATTATTTCTTTACTGTTCCTGAACTCCTTCCTTACCAGAGGAAAAAACTTAGTGCCTTGACCTTCCAAGAATGATATCTTATATAAAACTTAGCAACAGTTAGATGCCTGCTTTGGCATATGAGGCCAGCTTATATGCACGCTACTTTATTTCTTCCTGAAAGGGAGAAGGTGGGAAGAAGTGGTGGTCCTGACTCTCATTTTTTTGCCATGGTAGCCTACTACTCAGAGTATTAATCTGAGAAGGTGGGAGGTAGTACAGAGAACTCCTCATCCCTCTTCAGTACCTGGTGGAAGAGCAGAGAAGGAGCTCTGCTGTGGGCCAGAATGGAAGGTGGTCCTGAGGGAAGGGTAAAGAAAACACTCTTTCAAGGAAGTCTTTAGGGAGTTTGTATTGAAAAACTAGTAGGTTTCTCACTTTTGTGTTTAAACATACTCTGTTCATGTTAGAAGCCTGAAATTGCAAGGTATTAGTTTACAAATACTCTTCTGGATTCTTGGAGAGTGTCGGATAATACAAGTTGGGTAGACTAAGCCATAGCCCATGTCAGCGTATTAAAATGCAAAATCTTCATTTCTATACTACTAACAACATAGTATTTCATTGTGGTTTAAATATTTAAATTACTTCACTGCATTTATTCTTTTTCAAAAAATTCAGAGTGTGCCGGTTGGGCAAATTAGATATTTGTGATAATTCAAGACTAGATTGATTTGTGTGCCTTGAAGGAACTGCAACATTACTCAATAGTTCTGTTTCTAATGATGACGTGGTTTAGAAGGCATTATTTACAAACACAATCTTTACCCTTTTTATGAATTTTCTCACGCTATCGTGCCAAATTATACTGAATAAGTACAAAGTACTCTTTAATTACAGTTTGATCCAAAGCAATTACTATTGTAAAATCAATACCATTCTTATTCATTACATTAGTCTGTCATTTAGGATAATGGTTTTGATGCTGGAAATGTGGAATATTGGAAGAAATTAAAAGAAAAACCTGCAAATATGCACATAACTTCCTTTACTGTAAAGCAGGAGCATAAGCATGTTCAGAGGTCCGTATAGGCCAGTGCTCCCTGTCTGAGAAGCAGCCAAAGGTAAACAGATTGGTAAAACAGGAGCCATAGTGGACTGGCAGCTGGGGATCTAGAGCCTCAGGACAAGCCACCGTGTATGCTTATCATGTGGACTGATGTAGCCCTTACACCAGTGTGGGGGATTGACTCTGTCTGGATGCCAGGTGCCCACCAAGCCACTCTTAGCACTCCCCTTCCTCGTCTGGATAAGGCGAGAAAAACACAACCAAAGTGTGTCGACACAAGGGCAGGAAGGGATCACTCAGTAGTTACTGTCACAGGCAAAACTGACTCCACTTGGGGAAATTAGTTTAATTTAATGCTAATCAAAATCAGAGTAGGGTAATGAGAAATAAAACCAAATTTTAAAGCACCTTCGTCCACCCCTCCCTTTTTCTGGTGCTCAACTTCCCTCCCAGTTTCTCTGCCTCCTCCCCCTGAGCAGTACAAGGGGACAAGGGATGGTGGTTGAGGTCAGTTCCTCACACATTGTCTCTGCTGCTCCTTCTCCCTTAATCTCTTCCCTTGCTCCAGTGTGGGACAGTCCTCCACAAAATCCCCTAACATGGCTCCTTCCCACAGACTGTAGTTCTTCACAGACTACTCCAACATGGGTCTCCAAAAGGTTCACAGATCCTGCTGGCAAACTTGGTCCAGCATGGGTCCTCTCTCCATGAATCCATGGGTCCTGTTAGGAGCCTGCTTCAGTGTGGGCTTCCCATGGGGTCATGGCCTTCTTCAGGCATCCACCTGCTCCAGCATGAGGTCCTCCATGGGGTGCAGGTGGATCTGTACTCCACCATGAACCTCCGTGGGCTGCAGGAGGACAGCCTGCCTTACCGTGGTCTTCACCAATGGCTGCGGGGGATTCTCTGCTTTGGCTCCTGGAGCACCTCCTCTCCCTCCTTCTTCACTGATCTTGGTGTCTGCAGAGATCTTTCTCTCACATATTCTCAGTCCTCTCTCCTAACTGCTGTTGTGCAGCAGTTTTTTCCTCCTTCTTAAATATGTTATCACAGAGGTGCTACCACTGTCAGTGATGGGCTTGGCCTCGGCCGGTGGTGGGTCCATCCTGTAGCCAACTGTCAGACATGGGGGAAGTTTCTAGCAGCTTCTCACAGAATTCACCGCTGTGGGCCTCCACTACCAAAACCTTGCCATGCAAACCCGATACAACTGGCAAGGACTGTGTCTGTAGAAGTGGAAACAACTGAAGGCTACGAACCCTGTCATCCTCTCAGCCACTACTATGTGCCTCTTCCTATATCTGGCTCTGCTCTGCAGAATGTTGATCACTTCCATCTTAACCTTAGAAGTGACTGACCTAGTGTAGGCCTTGAGAGGGAATTAGAAGAAAGTATTCTTTTAGCATTTTTTATTCTATAGACTTGTTTGTCCATCTGGTTGGGCACGCAGATGTAAGTGAATGTTTTTTGTGGCCTGTTGCGGAGGAATGTGTGATAAGTGAAAGTTAATTTAAGAGGTTTGATTTGTGGAACAGCAAACAGAGGTGCTGTGAAGAGTGAATGTAGAAGTAAATGGCCTTGAAAGCCTCATGATTACGTTGGGTAAGAATGTCCAAAGCACTGTACTGGTAATTTTGCAGAGGGAAAATCTTGTGTTTGCAATACACATGTGATAAAAAGTGTTTTCTGAATGGTTTCTCTGGACTGTGATATGATGTGTTGGCTTATCCGTTTCTTCAGTCATTCATAGCAGAAAATTTGGTGGAACTTCTTTTCCTGCAGTGCTGGTCCCTGGATCACAGCATGGGTTTGGAGGATGGCATGGTCAGAGTTAGAATCATTAAGCTCATTTGGCCATCCTGCTGAAGGACAGCTTGAAGAACACTCTATCTTGTAGTGCTTCAAAATCGGAGTTTCCATCACTTCTGTCAGTCAGACCTTCCACTAATACAGTGTGACTGCACTGAATGTCTGTGGGAGAATAAATGCCTTCATGCTATAATCCTTTAAAGTTACCTCCCTTTTTCTTTTTTTATGACCAAATTGATTTCAAGGAAGTGGGAATTTCACAAAAGCTTATTGAATGGAATTAAGTTCTTGGTGTGTTTAATGAAGCATAGTTTACTATAGCTGCCTCCCTAAGCCAGTTTGTTTTGTCTGCCTTTTGGAGTGTTACCCATGTAAAGAAATCCAACACTTTGCAGTTTCCTGTTATTCATTTCATTTAACTTTGGCTATAAATTACCTTTGGCTCTATTACAAAGCTTTCAGGAGATAATCAGAAGAAAACAAAAGTAAGGAAGAAATAATACTGATTTGTTTTTATTCTATAAATCTGCTTTACTGCCAGCTAGCTGGGCATAGCCTAGGAAGAGAGGAGCCCAAAAAGCAATACTATTTCTGGTTGGCCGTCCACGAGAGTTAATTTAGTACGGTCAGTCTAGAGAACTTCCACAGCCACTACATTCTCTGAATGAGCGAAGAGAATAATTGTTGCTTTATACTTCTGTTGCCATTCTCCATTTTTCTTCATACCCGTTTTCTGTATTTTCAGTGGCTTTGATAAATCAAATGGTTACTTGATTTATTGATTATTACTAACATTGCCTACAGAGCCATAAAGTTTGTAGGACCATCACTTTACAATTTATCATTGTTATCTAAGGACCTGTTCTTGTAGAAATTAACCTGTAAGAATAGTGTAACAGTTACTGTCAGTAAATGTTTGTGGTGGTACAGTGTTAAATTAGATACGATAGAAGTGATTGTGGGAAATAAGAGAAATGAAATGAGATGGAGAATGTAAGCTCAATAAACTGATCGAACCATTGAGATTTGTAGGTGTTTCACTTGGAATCTACTGGATTTGCACAGACACTTTAGTCGCTGCTAAAGCCTGTATGAAATAACATATTAATATCATCACAGGCAGATGCCTGTGATGTAATTTTCCAGTTTCTTGACAAAAATTGGAGCATAGAAAGATGACAGCTTGTGCAAACTAAGATTTTTATACTCCGTCCCTTCAGCTCAAGAAGCTCCATTCCTAATGAGAAAACAGAGAGCAATAGAGATACTTTGTCCCCGCTCATGTGCTTTCAGATGCACGATCTCTTCTTATGTTCAGGTCCAATTAAATGCAAAAGTGAACAGAAAAATATAATAGCTTAAAAATGAAGAAGCAGCATAATTCAATCACATTACCAAAAAAAAAAAAATTAAAAAAAAAAAATCCATTAATGCATTTCTCCTTTTGGGTGGAGTTGGAGTGCTGTCAGGAAAGGCCAAGTTAGGTGTATTCATTTCTTCTTCAGTCTTACTGAATACCCATTTATCCAGCCAGCCTTTAAGGAATGTTTTACTACTGTTACGTAGATAGAAGTCTTTTGGCTGGTGGAACTGATACTGTGTCCTTTTGTTTCACTACAACATTTCTATAGCCCATACATTTATAAATTCCATATAATGTAGAACTTGTCCTCTTTGTCCTAGCTGCAAAGGTTTTCGTGTGTGTGTAGCAGTTTTAAGCAGCATTCTCTGGGACATTGCTGGTGCAAGGAACGTCTCATTTCCTCCAACTTGTCTGTCATTTCCAGAGAAAGTGTTATATGCTTAAAGGATTTCTCCTTGGCACATTTTCAGAATAACTTTCTAACCTCAAGGATTGTGTTTGTTCGCAGAACTGGTCACAACTCGAAATCAAAGCACATTGTTTACTTAAAATTCTGTGATTTTTAATCATGAAGCTTCTGTTCACTTTTTGTGTTGACTGTTGGTAGCAGAACCCACATGTGAAACTCCAGAAATGTATTCTTGAGTTTATGAAGGAGAAATTCCTGGGTGCACATTTTATTACTGTTCTTTTTCTTCTCTGGGTGTAAATTCTTTTCTACCTATTTCAGTTTGTGAAGCAGATTTCAAAGCTCTTGCATTTCAGTAACAGTAAAGAGGGTGTCCCTGAAGTTTTGGCTTAAATTTTTCTCTTGGGGTTGGGTTTTTTTGGTTGGTTTTTTTCTTTGGTTGGTTGGTTGGTTTTGGTTTTTTGTTTTGTGGGTTTTTTTTTTACTTTATTTGGGGAAAACTGGACTTGATGGGTTTTTTTATAAGTACTGTTCTGTTAAAGACTTTTAATTTCTTTTATGAAAATATAGTAATTCCAGCAGATTGCCCTTAGTAAGGGCAAAAGTGGTGAGATTTGTTTTTTAAATGTGGGTGATATTGTTGCCTACATGCGAAAATGATTTGCTTTCCATTCTGCTCAGACTGCCTGCAGAGTGAGAAGGTAGAACTCTCAACCATGTTCCTGAGAAGAAACCACATTTGATGCTTGCAAGTGCATATCATTAATACTTATGCATGCATTTTCTATGTATATGCAGCAATTAAAAGCTTTTATGGCTAATTAAGATAAAAGAATTAGTACCCGTGGTACGCGGTCTTTTTGGTACTTTGGCTTTTGGGATCCATTACTCGAATTCCCTGTATGTGGGTTTTAGATTTGCCTATTGGAAAATGGGTCTTGTTCTTTTTGTAGTGAAGTTATCATAATATTTTCGGGTAACATAGAAGTTGTCAACAAGTTTTATTTTTCATTGTATTTTTTTTGTGTGTGTGTGAAGTAATTATATGATTTGAAGTGGAAACCATTTTAAGCTTTACAGGTTTGATGTCAATGGTAACCTAGATGTACATTTATTTTAATAGATTTTTCTCAGTAGTTCTGCAGACACACACAAAAGTAACATTTCTGAATAGTTATTTATTTAATTATTTAATTATTTACTTTACATTCTGGATTATCCACAGTGCTCCATGTAGTTAGCATAGAGGATTACATAATAAAAGCACTCAAGGAAAGATCTGGTCTTACACACCGTCACTTAACCGTCAAATGGTGCAGATCTTTGTTTCTGTGCATGAAGCACTGAGTTTGTTAGAAGCCAGTCCACATCTGCGTGGAGGTAATGGAAAGATTTGCTGCAGAATACAGATCAAGAACTGATTTCAAGTGCAACCATGCTCAGGATTCTTTGTTTAGAGTACTTGGAGTTTAAAGAAATCACTGTGTTTTATTAATGGGTATGACAAGTCCATTTGTAGTCTTTGGACTTGCAATTCAGCTGCTTTCCAGCTTCGATGAATTGTAACAAAGCTATTGCATACCAGTTGTCTTGGAGTCAGACAACAACTTAGTCTGGAGGGGAACTCTGGAGGTCACCTCGTACAGAGTCATCATCACAGAAAGGCTGCTAGGTGAGGCTGCTCAGGGTCATACCCAGATGAATTTGGAAAGTCTCTGTGTATGGAGATTGGCAGCCTGCCTTGGAACCTGTCCCAGTGATTAACTGTGTGAAGACTTACTGGCCCTAAGCTCAGTCAGACCTTGTCTTGCTGCAGATTACAAATGCTGGGTTTTGTCTTGTTATTTGTGCCCTAAGTTAGACTGTATCCTCTAAGACCTCCCTTGAAATGGTGGAAGACTGCTATGAGATGCATCCTTAGCCTTCTCTTCTCCAGGCTAAACAAACCCAGGGCCTTCAGCCTTTTCTCCAAGTATCATTTGCTGCAAACACTTGAGCCCTTTTTGTGACCTCCATTCAACTGCCTTCGGTTTGTCCCTGTGTCTCATGCTGGGCCCGGGTCTATTGATGCAGCCTGGAGCTGTCAGTCCTGTCCTCTGGTGGCCTGTGCAGCCACTTGTGTGTTTAGCCCTCGCTGCCGCAAGGGTGCACTGCTGCCACGTTTATTTTGCTACCCACCGGGCCCCCCAGGACCTTCCCCACAGAGCTGCCACCTTAGCAATAGCTGTCCTTGCCTGCCCTGGTCCCTGCAGACCACTGCACTGCTGTGGGCTGACCCTCCACAAGCTCTTGAGCAGCCTCTCCTGTAGGCTGGGGAGGTCCCTCTGCACAGTAGCCTTGGTCTCCAGACTGTCCACAGTGTCCCCCGACACTTTCAGACGTGGAGTTTGCATTTCTTCATTTTGCCTAGAGTACAGATAAGACTATTGGACAACATCCACCCCAGTATGAATTCCTTCAAACCATTGACCACTGCCTTTTAAACCTGATAGTCCAGACAGTTTTCCACCCATCCTGTAGTCCACTCATCCAGTCTGTATCTCCTCAGCGTGGCTATGAGAAGAAATGATGGGCTATTTGATGTCAGAGAGTGGTGAAATCCTTGCTGAAGTCAAGTGAAATGAAACTCATCCACAGGTCCAACCGTCTCATCATAGAAGATGAGTTAGTTGTTCAAGAGCAAATAAGTGGGGGCTTCTGTGTGTCACCTCCTTGCTCTTCTTTGGCCTGACAGTTTGGAAGTTCTGTCTCTGATCATAGCTAAGTTTGACGTGGTAGTTTCAAAGGGTCTCCATAGAGATACCAAAACTCCTGGTCCTGATTGTGCCTTGGTGCTTGTAGAGATGTAGTTGTGTCTGTTGCTATTGTGAACTCCTCTCAGCTTCCTGTGTTGTTTGGTTGGTTTGGCTTTTTTTTTTTGAGATGATCATTCTAATTAACCTTTTGTTGTTTTGCTTTTCTGCTATGTTCTAAAATGACTAATGCATCAGCAACAGTAGTCCCAGCACTGTTTTTTGAGGGACTACATCGTCTCCATGTAAAAACCAAACCAAAAGCAAAAACCACAAAAAATCCACCCTCCTCCCCACCAATACATTCTTGCCTTTCATTTTCTGTGTTTTACCAGTTATTAATCTTTCAGCAAACCACTTCTGACCTAAGGCACTCTTATAAATCTCATCTAAAAAAAAAACAAACAAAGTTTTCTACATAAGTTCTATTAAAACAAAAATTTTCATTAAAAACACCTTATTTATGTACATGCTCTTTGTGTAGATACGCATTTATTTCTGAGATTTCATTGCCCTTTGTGGTCCTAACTGCACTCTTTAAGCACATGAATAAGTGTTTTCAGAATTGAGGTTGTAAATAATAAGCTGTTTCACAGGGAGAAATGTGTCTCACTGATGTGGGGTTTTTGTTTGTTTGTTTTGAGGGATTTTGTAAAGTTACAGTTCACATAAATAACGTAGTGAAGTCACCATTGACATACCAAGGCATTGCAGCACTGTGTCCTTATTTCAGAATGATCAAAATTCAGAGTGCAGAATAATCTTCATAGACCAAAAACCTCCACTGCCTTTTGCTCTTGCTGCCTTTGGAGAAGAGCTACAAACAAGGATCCCTTCCTAAATACCGGACTTTCCCAGATGCTGCATGCTTTTAATATGAATTTATTTCAGGACCTTTTAAAGACATTGTTGGGTATTTTATAGAAGTGAAACATTTCCAGTAATGTTTGGTGTTTTTGGCCTAATGTGCCTCTAAAGAAGCTGAGTTGGGTTGCCAGTGGAAGCGCGTTCTGCCTCGTGCACCACTGGGAAATGGCCGTTGTGTTCACATGCTGCCTCCTGGAGACTATGTATTAGAACATGTTTTCATCTTGTTTAGCTAGCTTGTTAATGCTGATCTCAACTATTGATCTGTGTTGTTTTATAAGTGCCAACCAGAAATCTGAGCAAAGTAGAGTTAGGACTATTGAAATTAGATCAGCAGACTTTGTAGCAATGAGAGCATCGTTGCTGGAAGGTTAAACTAAAACTTTTGCTCAACTTGAAGGGGAAAGAGGAGGAGTATGAGGGGAACTCTTTCACAGCCAGAGTCTTATCATTAACCTCTCTGTTGCCCTTTCTTTGTATAACAGTCTCATTAAAAAAATAATTGCTAGTTAATGACTTCTGTAAATTGGGTGCACTTGAATTCTTACTCTGTATGTTTATGTACTGATTCTCAAATACAATATTCAGCATGCTATCAGTCCTTAGGATGGGATAGTAGTAGCCAGCACCATTATTAGCTGGTGGGCTTAATTTTATATATTTATTTATTTATTTATTTATTTATTTTAATCAATTGAACATACCTCTCCAGTAAGCAACTTAAAATAAAGTGCTGCAGCTCTTATGCCTGGCATTCATTCTGCCAGCCCAGCTCTAGTCCCAGCAAAGTGGTTTATGCTGTCATTTCCTTTGGTATTGAGAAGAACAACATTGAGAGCATCTCCTTTATATAGGACATTAACGTCCATTCAGTTATGTCCTGGTGTTTTGAGAAGTGAGAACTAGGTTGCTTTTAATGCAGATTCCTATGGTGCTTCAATTCTAGCATCAGAATGACATTCAGGTCCTCTCTACACAGTACTTCTAATAACCTTTGGAGAATCTTGTAGAGAATTGGATAGTTTTCCTTAAAATTATGCTTACAGGTAAGGTAAAAAAATAAGTAGAATGAAATGTTCGGATATAAAACTAGAAGCTCTGTTGGCATTAATTTGAATGATCTCAGAATTTGAATTTTTCGGAGTTGGAACTGGCAAGACAAAGTTGCCAAATAATCTGCAAGATGTAATTTTCAATTGTGTATTAGTCTGGGATTTTGGTACAGATACAGTGTTGATTTTAACTTCTTTTGCTGCCTAACTACATATTAATTTCATTTGAAGGCTGGAGACTTATTAAAAAAAAACCCAACAGTCTGTCTTGCATCACCTCTAAGCATGTAATCTTCTTGTAGTGGAAATATTCCTTTGGTCAGAAGTAGGATTTCATATGTAAAATAACATTTTTTTTCATGCTTTTGAGCCAGCCGGTAGAATCAAAACTATAAGAACTTCTGAATAATGCCATCTGGCACTCCTGAAGTCTGCCTCAGAAGTATCTGGCAGTTGACTTCATCAGGTCGTTATGTCATTCTCAGATCAGTAGAGTGGAAGAAAATTGGGCTTCTTCCAAAAATCTGTCTTTCAATTTGGAAACGGTGTTTCTATCTGTTGCATTTTTTCCACAACCAGTAAAGCAGGGTAAAACTTTGTCAGATGTGCCTGCCACGGTAGTAGAAGCTTGGCATATATTTAAAGATGGATTTTAATTATTTTTTTTTCCCCTCGAACATAGTGACATACACAATAAATTATGATCTTTGCAAGTGGAACACTATCTGAGCATATGGTGGAGGAAAAAAAAAAAAAGTAATGTTACTGGCTTGGTAGTTTAGAAACAGGATTGCAAGTGGTGGTGGTTCCCTTTCCTTTGCCTGAACAGACTTGCATGGGATTTAGGAAGCTGTTCAGTTCCTAGCCTGAGGAGATTTTAAAGCATCTCAATTTTTCCATGAGGAAGGTAGCCCTTTGATGCTTGATAGAAGTGCATCACGCTTAGCTCTAGTTCACGTAGGAGCCCAACTTTGGCTGGAGAATGGTGCCCTTGGAGCCTTCCTTAGCAAGCTGTGGGCAGTGCCCTTCTCCATGGGGAAGGTTACCCCTTTTCCAAGCAACCTGCTTTTCTCAGTGCCTTTGTGGTTAGCGTGAGTTTGCCGAGGCCTGTGGGCATTGCAGTGCTTAAACCTACAGAAGTCAAGTGGGTAATGCAGGATTGCTTGTTGCAGGTTTGCATCGTGTTGTTTGCCCTCATTTTACCCTGTTTCTGATGCACCTGTAGCCCCTTTGAGCAGGAAGCTGGGCTGCCCATCTCACAAGAGAGCTGGGCCATAGGTGGGAATAATGCAGAATGAGTTGGTTGAGTCTGGATCCAGAGTAGAACAACACTACAGAGTTTAGAGCTAGAGCTTTGTTATCATTCCTTGTCCAAGAAAGAACCCAAGAAAGAAATCTTCTCTTCCCTGCCCGCCTCCCCCGTTCTCTCCCCATCCCCCACCTTCCCCCCGCTGTTAGAGAACTTGTGCATTTTTTGTGGGCTGCAAGCTCAAGACAGATGAATTACTCCAGTATGCTTACTCTTGGAAGCTTCAGCTGCTGAGGAGCGAATGCCAGCCTGCCTGCTGATGGGCACATCTGTTATATTTTATCTGGTTTGTAATCCAAATCTTTCGGAGACCGTTTCTGTCCATATACAGTCAATCCAGTTGCGCCATTAGCTTACGAGTGCAGATGGCAACTGTGCTCATAATGATGTTCCTGCCTGTAACTTGGATTCTCTGAGATAAAAGTTGACTCCTACGATTTGTCAGCCGTGCAAAGACAGAATTATTTTATTAGACTTTTGCTGGGCTTCGGGCAGACATAGTCTGAAAAGAAAGAGTTTTACTCTGAAGCCTTCTTTCTTTGAAGATGCTGCTAATTCAGCCTGTCTGGTGTTCCTAAGGAGTGTATCTTGCTAGACTTAATCGTTATGAATAATGTATTATTCTGAGAATCATGCCCAGGGAGACACCAGAAACTGTCTCTTTGTGCATCATTTCGATCTTGGTGAGAGCTGTTAAGTTGCAAGACTGTTTACAGAAATCAGAGACCCCACAAAGCCTAGCGAGAATATATACTGGCCTAGTATTTAGTCTGGAAAAGCTCTCTGATATTTTATACAGTCTTCTTTTTTAAAGTGTATTTACATAATACAGATATCAAAACTGATGAATATTTACATATAGTCTGACAGACAAAAGGAGGTAACTGCAGGACTTTAGAATGCTGCTAGGTTACCCCTGTTTACAGCATAGAAGCAGCACCAGTGCAGGACAGGGTGGAAGTATCCTATAATTAATCTTGAAAGCGTGGGAGTTTGTTTGTGTTTTCTGCTAGGAACTATAAAAAAAAAAAATTAAAAAACAAATACACGTCATCTCTTTCTTTGATAGTAATGCAGCCAAAAGAGAAACATTTGCTGCATGGAGTGTCTACTGAGTAATTTGTTACCAGCAGCAGACATTAGTTAACTCTCAGTGCCACGATGATTCTGACTCCATAGCACTTGTTACGTTTGGTTTAATTACTATAATAGTAATTATACTTCTGTCTATTACAAGCTTCAGCATAAAAGGTACTGATTATATGTCTTTCGTAGGAGAGATGAAAAGTGAAAGCAAGATAGTTAATGATGACGTAGGCCTTTTCATAGCTCGCACAGCTGTACTGACATAATGGAGGCAGCTGCAAGAGGGATCTCTAAAATAGTTCATCTAGTTTACCCCTTCCCTAACTACACACACACATGGCAGCCTGTCCTTATGGAAGGAGACACCTGGTACCAAAACGTTTCATCTTTTTATCTCTCAAAAAAAACATTTGCAACACCCCCTTGGGTGGCTTGTAGTAGCACACAGGTAGTATTAAATTAAGAGGTATTAAACTCCACACATGCATGTGTGTAGTAATCTTCCATTCCTATACTGTAAGACATCTATGCCAATATTTCTAATTCTTAGAAATAGCTTCATTTCTCTAAATTTTTTTTAGACTCCTCAATAATAATGGTAGTTACAGAGGAGGAAATAAGGTGAAGTTGTAGGAAAAACACCTAAAAGCACCTTTGTGAAACAATGATAGAGTGAAGAAACTCTGGAGTGTTATTATGTACCATAATTGAAGTTGTTTATGAAAAGCAAATATTTTTGACCTGCATTCTGCTGTTGACTAGATTTTTATCGTTCTAGAGAGACGAAAGCAGCTTAATTTTTTCTCCTAAAAGAATACAAAGCAACTTGAGGGGGTGTTATTATAGAAAATAGGGTTAATCTTCAGAAGGTAGGATAGTAGAACTCTCCCTTGGTTTTCGTAAGTCTGGTTAAATAAAAAAGGCCTTTAACCTCTGCTATTAAATGAGAATGTCTGTGATTTTTCCACGCTTTCTGCAGAAAACTTCAAATTTGTCCGTGTAAGTGGAAAACAGCAGATGCAATTAAATTTATACCTAAATTTTAAAGCGGTCATCTTAAAAATCAGAAATGTTTCCATTTGTAAAAATGATTAATTACTTATGAAAATGTTTGTATGCATTTTCTTATTGATTTATTGGGACAGGGGGGGAAGAAGGAAAAATGTTTGGTGAGAATAGATTTTTTATTTTTTATTTTTTTTAAATTTTCCCCAAAAGAAAGAAGAGAGATTTTTTTGTCACTGAATTTTTTTCCTTCTCATTCACTGCAACATTTTTCTAAATGGAAAGCAAGGGGAAATCATAAACGTAGTAAAATAAGAAGAAAGGGTAAACCTTCATCTTTGATATATAAGAAATTTAAACTCCTGGTTTTGGAAATGGAAGTAGAAAGCCTGAGTAATGGGATATGAAGGAGTATAATTTAGGGGGGGAAAAAAAGGCATTTTATTTAGGATGCGAGTACTGGAAAGTTTCACCACTTCATGTAGAATTATGTCATGTGAAATGGCATTTTGTTGTAAAAAATGAAGAATGAAAAAGACTAGAATAATATGGAATAAAAATGATGTTATTTTTCCCAGGTAAAACTGGTTAATAATCATGAACACAGAACTTAATGAATGTTGAGTTACATTGTCACACTTCTACAGTTTTTTTCCTGGAATACAATCATCAGTAAACCATTACTCTACAAATGAAACTGGGGCCCATTTTGACAGCCTCCCTTATATTTTACTGTAATGTGTGAAGTAAATGCAGTTTATAATCAATTACATGAAACGCTTGGTTAGTGCCTGTTAAACAGTGTCCTGGAAGGGGCACTACCCAGTTTTGCCTCTGTGGTGAGAAAAATGAGAACCCTCATGGGGTATCCATGGAATAGTTTGCCCAGTTCAAAATCTTTGCAGTTGAGTGCTGTTGCAAACCCAGTAAAATTATGATCTGACAAAGGAAAAAAGAAAGAACTTGAGACAAATTACATCTGTGTTCCTTGCACTGTGTGGAGTTCCATGGAAATGAGAAACTGGAGGTGGTTGTTACCCTGACTTTTTCAACCCTGTATTGTCAACCTCTTTGTGCTGTTTGTGATGTTTTATGTGTGTAAATATATATATGTACATGGGTGTGTGTGTGTGTATATATATATATAAATTAAATTAATAGATCTTAATTTGGTCAAAGCAATTTACTGGGTTCTGCATCATAAATGGCAGAAAATGTTTACTCATTGCTTCCCCTTCTTTCTGTGCAAAGGCACCACTCTTGGGAGCAAATCTGGTGTGACGACTACTGCTTAAAATTTGACAGCCTTGTAGGTAATTACAGAGGATTCCATAATGCCTTTCACGATGAAAGGCTTAATTAAAAGTGGCCATGATTTCTTTTTTATCATCTTCTTTGATAGAAATAGAATTATGAAAGGCTCATCTCGAGTGTGGAGAAAAAAGATGGGATAGTTTTTACCACCTGGCTATAGCAGGTTTTACAGGCTCATTTCATAATTTGTCACTAGTTTACCTTCTAATTCAGTCTTGGACAACTATAATTTTTTTATTATATAACATATATACAAACACTGATATTTGATTATTCATATACAACTTCATAAATCTGGTATTTCTCTGACAGTAAAATAAAACTCTTCCATGACTCTTTTTTTTTTTCTTTTTCTTTTTCTCTCTATAATCTGTGCTTAATATGGTGGCATTCTAAGCATATATTAGTGCTTGACTTTCATTTACCTTTCTTTTGTTTACTGGTGTGATCAATCAATATTTCCAATTAGTTTACCTAAAAAGTATGTTGTGAATAGAAATGATACGATTGTCTATTAAAGCAACGGAATGGGCTTTTATTTTTGTTGATGAATCAGGTCTAGAGGTTGAGATAAGACTTTGATGAACCTTGTAAGAGAACAGATCATCATCTCTTATATAGTGCTGTTGTGTATGTGGGCATCAAAATGAAAAAGTAAAACATAATGAATTTATAGGAGGGGGTAAAAAAAGCCAGAAAAACAATATACAAAATAGTACATTTTGTCATTGAATGAATAACTTGATAACCAACTGGTATCCAAATTTGAGTCAAGAACTGAGTCTGGCTGCGGGTTCTCTTTGACTTAACAAGGCCCAGCAGCTGACTTCATTTTACTTTTCAGTGAACTGACCTCACACACATTGACAGTACAAGCTTTTTCTGTGTATAAGTAAAAGCACTGGAAGCTTAGATAGAAGCACATATTTGCAGCTTTTTTTACATAACATCTGGATTTCATCCATGTTACCAGCTGTAATGTACATGGAATAAAAGAGGGAAAAAACAGATGAGAAGGAATGCAGTAGATCGTGTTAGCAAATGACTGTGGCTAATTCAAACATTCAGGTATTAATAGTGGTATAGTACTCGAAATTTAAGGAGGAGAATAATAAAAAAAAAAAAAAGGCAAACTACTTGCTCTACACCCCAATAATAATTGATAATAAAGGAAAATAAAATGAATTTCTGGTGTTCTGATGGTAAGGTAAAAGTAAAATCTAGACTTTAATGTTGAGCTGTTTAGGGTACTTAAAAAAGGCTGTTTTCTTTAGCTTTGTCAGTCATGAAATGTTTTAGGGTAATTTTTCGCTTTGACTTAAGATAAATTCCATTGTACTAAAGGTGTGAGGTTTTGTCATGTTAGCAATCTGAGACTGGTCTTCTAGCCCAGACTGGTTGGTAATATGATCCTGATGAAAAGATAATTACATGCTCTGTTGAAAAAGGGGTGGTTCTCATCATCATTCAGGATTTATCTCCGTGAGTAGAAGGGCACAGCAAGTATTATCATAAGTTGCTATTTTTTTTCTTAATTTATATTTACACAAAATATCACTAAACTTTTTATTTTTACTCCTGCCTTTTCATGTTGAGACAAAATTATTTCGGCTTGTAATCATATTTTGCATAAATATGAATGAAATTTGTAACACAAGTAAGGAATTGGCTATTTTATTTTTTTTTCCTTATGGTATTGTTGCTCAATATTTATGTGGCTTTATTTTCCAGTAGCAGCAAGAGGAAAAAAGAAAAAAAGTTGTCCTGTGAAGGGAATTATGAGAATAGGAAACCTGAATGGCTATAACTAAATGCCTTTGGTGACTCTGAGAATATTATCTTAATGAATGACTCTGAGCTGAGCTGTTGAGCAGAGGTCTGGTTTTGCCGACTTCCTATCCCTAGTTATCCCCTCCTGCACCAGGCATCGTTGCTTGAGGGGTAGGGGGGTATGTGCTGGGGCAATGGCACGTGTGCACATGAGTAAGGGAGTGTTTTTGTTATCAGCTTGAATTTCAACAGCAATGGCAAGTGATTTTGCAAATGGATAAAGCAGGTTTACTGTCGTCTGCAGGATGTACCAGAAAATGGAACGAAACCCAATTTTCCGACTGTTGGGAGTTGGAGGGAGTTGTGTGTGAAAAATTGCCAAAATAAAGAAAGAAACTGTGCTTCCAGCCCCTTTATTAATCTATACTATTTTTACTTTACAAAGGTTACTTTGTTTCAGTTGGGCTTTTGCCTAAATTTTCCTAGACCGGTCTCTCGAAGTTGTAAGGATAATAAGCAACTCTGGACAAAGTGCAAATGCAGACCCTTGTGGAAACTTCCAGTTGTGGTGGGAAGCCCCCCCAGGGAGATCCTATCAGTACAGCAAATGTCTGACATGTCCCACTATACGTTCATTCTTATGTCTGTTATCTCAACTACAGTTAAGTACCATTCTTTTAATACATTAGATGGTTAAAATGTGGTTGGGGAGAACTTACACCCAGAATAGCTGTTTTACTCTATGCTTGAGACAACAAATCCCTGTATTAATGGGGTGTTCTGTTGACTTCAGCCAGTAAACTTAAAGAAATTACCTTTTACCGGTGCATGAAAAGGAAGATACTGACCAGAATATTAGTGGCTTCCTGTTGCTGTATGTATATGGTATTGCAAGGAGATGGAACTGCTCTAAAGCCAGAAGTCCCCTAGTGCAACTGATGCCAGGCTTGACCCTAAAAATGAGGGCATGAGAAAGCAGTATCAGCAGCACTGTGCTGGGGTGAACACCCGTCCCTTCCCCTGGGGAAGGGCCTGACCATTGGGATTCTCAGAGTTAGCCCTGATAGACTGATGGAACAAATGGGAAATTAAATTTACAGGAGGCAAGGAGAACACTTGCTGTGCTCCTGAAGTGTGGAATTGCTTGGGCTTCTGGCAAGGGGATTTTTATTCCTTTTGTCACTCTTAAAGTCCATTTAACATCTTTCAAAATCCTTGCTGAACTGGAGCATGTTTTTTTACGTTTACACACCAAGATAGTGAAATTATTAGACTGTTTAATGATGATCTGAGGGTATCCTTGGATTGTATTTTGAAAAATCCTGGGATATGCCTGCCTGAAGCTGACTACATTTTAAATTTCTACTCTGATTTTAACATGGCTGTTAGCAGTGTTGATTTCCTGTATACCTCTGAACTTTGATATAGTTCACATCCATCTCTTCTGAAGTGGACACAAAAACTTTTCTCTTTTATTAGTTTTAGGCCTGCTGTTGTGAGCTGAGAGTGTGTGATCACTTTAGCCTTCAAAAGATCTGGCCATTTCAAATGAGATAATTTATTTTGTTATTGTTCTTTTAAATTACTTTCTCACTTTCTTTTGTCCAGTGGACCTTAAAAGTAGATTTTAAGTTATTTCAAGAAAAGCACTTAGCAGTAATTAAACTTGACATAAAAATTAAAAAGATTAGGATGAGATACTATTCCAAGAAAACTTTTTTTTAAAACACATTGAAATCTGAAAAGACTGGGTTTTTTGGTTTTTCGGCATTTTTTTTAGCATCCTCAGGAAGATTGTCCATGTTTTAAACTAATCTTTTGAGAGAATAATATTGTCAGAAGCTAACTTCATCATTTGGTCACTACACAATCAAATTCTGTTAATTTAAATTGCAACCAGCAAGAGGCAAATTAATTACTTCCCTCAAATTCAGTCAGTGAGGAAGGAGTCCTCAAACAGTGAATTTCCAGTCATCAAGACAGGTTTATCAAGGACATTAATTTCTCTGCTTTTGCTGAAGACCAAGACTATTTACTGTACTTTGTTCCTGAAGTATTTTTAAAATGTTAATAAAAACAAGACACCTCCCAAAGAAACAAAGCAAACAAAAAAACCCCACAACAAACACAAAAATCCAAACCCAACAACAATCAAAAAGAATCCCCAACCAAACAGAAAAAAACCCAGTCCCAAACAGATTCTCAGTTGATTATTACTCAGGATTACTCTTATTCAGGTTCAGAGTAGAGGCAATCACATATTTGGCATCCAGCACTTCATGTTTCTTTACAGCAGTGAGGTTTTGATGTGCAGATAATGCTTTACCTGTGGCATATTATAATCTTAACTTCAAGCCTTCAGTTTCAAACAGCTGTTATAGCAGATTGCACCTTTCTGCCTGTATTTATTTATTTATGTATGTAATTGTGCAAGATTTTCATAAAAAAGACTTAAGGTGCCTAGAAATAAGAAGATTAACTTGGCTAGGGATTTCAATAAGCACTGAATTAACAAATTTCAGATTACTCATAAACAGTCTGTGTGTACAGAATTCAATTTCATGTAAGGAGCTGGTGGACTAAGTAAACAAAATCATGGACCATCAAAGTTTGTAGACACTGATAGTCTGAAATTCTGCAGAGGGGAACTGATTAGATATGAAAAATATTTACTTTCTTCTTCAGCCAACGTGTGCTTGAGATATGCACGTTTAGCTATTGTAGACTGTTTATCATCAAGTGATTCAAACGCCCCACTGGTTGTGGTGCTGCATTGGATTGTGCATGTAGTAATTGTTTTGTTCATTCTCATTTACATGAGAGGAGAAGCTTGAGGGCTTGATGTTCCTACTGTGTTTATTTTGCAGTTGAATTACCAGCTTCACTTACTAGTGTTGAAACCACTGATAAATGATGGAATTCTTAGGTGTGAAATTATAAATGAAATTTGCATCAAGATATAGTTATTTATAAAATTCGCTCCTTTCTGTATAGTAACCTGTTGCTATCACATGGAAAAATGCAGTGCTTTAATACAGGCACAATTTCAATTCATTGAAATTGCTACAGTTTTCTTCTATTGTATAGAATTTCTATTTCTATTGTATAGAATTCTCTTTTACAATTACAGCGTGGGGATTAACACTCAAGTCATTCTGTAGTAATGCCAAGGGTGAAATCCTTTTCATTTTATTTGTTTTAGTGCATGAAGTTGTGGGATTTAATTTCTTCCTTACCTTGAGACTCATGTGATGCCATGTGAACTTTGAATTCAACTTGTCCAAACTACAGTTAACAAATGAAGCTCTATGCCTGTAAAATTCCTACCTCTACTTTCCACCTCAAGGAGTTTAAGCTAGAATGTTACAGCCATAACAAGCATCCGAAAACATCCATAACAGGCAGCCAAAACACCATCCCAAAAGTGTGTGAAGAGACTAGAAAATAGTTTTCATCAAATCTCCTGACCCAAAGCACCTAGGGTAAATTATCAGTGAAGCAGCTTTTATTTGTTGGTGGACAGATGGGCTTCCAACATCCATACTGGGCAAGAGAGCACTACTAAGGTGTGTCACTATTTGTTCTAGCATTGAATCTTAAACCAAAGCCATGTCATCTCAACTGAAGCCAGTCCCCTCGAGACAGTTATCAAGCTGCACCAAGGGGCTAATTTAACTTTATACTGTTTGCTTGTTCTCCGAAATACAGGGCAATTATGCAAAATGAGTTTTAACCATTGATTTTATCCAACCCTCCCATATGCCTACATGTGTTTTCCAAAGAATCTGGAGAATGCTGAAGTGTTGTGGTTGATTTGGCAAGGGTTAAAGTTTAAAAGATAAAGTGACAGATCTGGGTGAATACTGATCTGTTACTTAAACGTGATCCTGAATAACACTGAGGGTAAGACTGTTGTAGAAAAAGCAGCATATCTGGCATGCTGGATTTCAAACTTAACAGTAGCTTTTGATGCAATGCTCTGGTCAAGCAAATTATATTTAAGGAATACATTTCTGTACAATGTTGCTAGGGTCCTTGGGAACTCCACAGACAGTTCCCTTGGGTAATTTTAAAAAGACTGACAAACGAGACACTGATCTGTAACTAGGGACATGGGAGTATCTTAAGAGTTCTGGATCTCACTTTTCATTTTACAACTGTGGAGCTTTTTCAGATTAAAAGATCATAGAATTGTCAGGGTTGGAAGGGACCTTGAAGATCATCCAGTTCCAACCCCCCTGCCATGGGTAGGGACACCTCCCACTAGAGCAGGTTGCTCAGAGCCCCATCCA
>WTSP01027760.1:85125-99407 GCA_025331215.1 Actenoides lindsayi | reverse complement strand
AATCCATTCCCTCCAGTCCTATCACTGCCCCACAGCCTAAAAAGTCCCTCCCCAGCTTTCTTGTAGCCCCCTTCAGACACTGGAAGGCCACAATAAGGTCTCCCCCAAGCCTTCTCCTCTCCAGGTTTCTTGATCGTGGGTTAAACAACTCTATAAGAAGATTTTGATATTAAAGGTAGGCAGAAAAAAAAAATGTCAGAAGGTCTAGCGATAAAAGCTTGCGCCTCTTGTGAGAAATAAGCAATAAATTATATGTGAATAAACAAAATCATAAGTCAACCTGTGGCATAAGGTGAACAATGACAGCACAGGGGAATGAAGCCTGAATCAGTATACTGATAGCTTTCTGAAGACCACAACACTACGTATAATAGTTTCAGTGGCGTAAATTGTGACTGTGATGGTCCTCGGGGCCCTGCAGTTAGTCCTCCTCGAAGACACCTGCTATACTGGATTAGCAAAAGGGTCTTTTGGAAGCTGTTTTACTCAAAATAGGTTACTGTGTTGCATATGCTGTGGGGCATAGGTCTCATATGGCTGCTGTAGTATGCCTTTATGGTCTGTCTTTGGAAGTATAGAAAAGTCAGAGTAAAGATAAATTGTGTACCAATGTGAGAAGATTGTTCATCTGGCTTCCATCAAGTCCCTGATGTGAATAAAGGCTGCAAGATCAGGTAGGCTCATACCACTTGAAATTAACTGGTCATGGCAAGTGTTTTACTTAGCTAGAGAGAGTGGTAAAGAGTTCTCTCAGTAAAGCTAGAAATTTTATCCTATCCTAAGAAAATTCTCATCAATTATTCTCAATATTGAGTGCTTGTCATCGTGGTCTGTTTATCGAAGATATCCTTGGTGATCGTGTGCATGTGAGATCAACGCTCAGCAGGTTCAGAGATGCATGTTCATAGCAGGAGTTGTAAAAAGCATTATTCCTCCATATGGTGATTTTATACTGTACGAAACCACCTCATTTCCTCCTTGCACAAAAGACACACTGGACTTGTGCTTCCTTTCTGAATCGCTCCTAGACGTGCAAATGCTCTTCCAGAAATACTTTAGTGTTGCATGATTTAATCTTTCATGCAAAGATACTAGAAATGAGTGTTTCCAGCTTAATTTTGTGCTGAGTTCTCTGTGCTTGAAGTTCTTCCACTTCAATAACTGTTGCTTTGCATACTGAGCTCTGCAGATCAGTACTGATGTTGCATGACTGTCTTCTGCCAAATCAAATCTTAATGAGATGAAAATATTATATTCTTTCAAAAGCCAACACCAGCTAAAACTTTTTTTTTTTTTTTTTTGATTCAATGGATTAAAGATTTAATGTGTGTTTTTTGTCTCTGAATTTGACTAGTGTAGTCCAGTTCAGGAAATACATAAAAAGATGCCAAATAGTATCTTTGTAGTACTTTCTTTGTTCCTCTTCCTTCTTAGCATAAGGATATGCTGGATGTACATTTTCTGTAATGCAAACCCAAGACAGCTTTAAGCTGTCATTTGGAGTTTCCAGTAGCAATATTATTTCTGTACCAAGAGTTTGGCACAAACTTCTTAATTTTCTTAGGATCCTCTGCATTTTTTACAGTGAACTGAATGCCACACTGTGGTGGTGTAGGTACCTCTTGCTCTATAGTAAAAACTAGCTCTACATATGCTTCACACCTTCAATTATAGTGTATAAAACCCTGAAATCTTTGGTTTTCATTTATGTCTCTTCTTCCATAACTTCATCACTGTAATTTTCTGACTAAAAATGTTCACCAGTCGTATTTTCATATAACTAAGCAGTAATGCTTTTCCAAATTGTCTTGAAGAACACTTTATTTTCAGATCTTGAAATATGACTGATCATAAATGTGTGAATTGCTGTCATTAGAGTGCTCTCTTGTGTGAAGAATTAAAAAAATAAAATCCAAACACACAGCAGAACAATGGAAACCAAAAGCAAAGCAAAGCATTTCAGGACTGGTATTTCTAAACATCAGGGAAATGTTTTTATCTCTCCACCACCCCAACCCCGACATGATCAGGGAAGGATTATATTTTTTTTTTTCTTCTGAATAATACCTAAAATGAGGTGTATCTCTTTAACACATACCCTGTCCATGGAGTCTATTTATTCAGACTGAATTCTACGTGGAGTGTGGTTGAACTTTTTCCCAGACATTTATGAATATCTGCTCATAACAAGTTGCTGCACAATAGAAATGGAAGGAAGTGTAAAGAAAAGGGGCATAATAAAATTAAGCCTTACCTTTCAACTGCAGATCAAACAGTGAAATTTTCAAATGGGTCATATTTTAAAGGTTTTTTCTGTAAAGAGCATGAATCACATGTATTTAAAAGCATACTGGGAGCCATAGCTAGTCATACAAACTGAGATACAAGTAGATTTTTTAAGAGATGGCTTTGAAACGAAGATGAAAGGAGATCCAGGTTCACGGCATGGTTTTGCTGAAGTTGTATTGCACATTTTGCTTGCACTTGTAGCCACCCTGTGCTGTGCACAGTCTGGAAAATTGAGGTGATAGTACTCTGTTTCCCTGTCCCTTCCGACCTCAGCTGGTAAGTACAGTCTTTCAAGACAAACTGACTGCTACTGTGTGGGTATGTGTGTGGTCTCTACTACTAACAAAGCTAATTTTGTATATGGCATGTAAGTGCTGTTGCAATAGGATTGAAAAATTGGAAATGCTGGGTTTGAGCTTTTATATGTGAGGGATTTTGCAGTCACTTGAGTTTCTGTTGTTGCCATAAATAGTATTTTTAATTTCTGTTGATGTTTGTTTATTTTTAAGGATTTAGCTCAGTTTCTTCAAAGCTTTGCTAAATAAGTTTCCTGTAGGGAACAAACAAACAAAAAACAAAAAAACCCCACCAACCTATTTTGAGTAGCTGAGGAATTAGAAACAGTTCATATTTGAAATACTTTTTTCCACCTAAAGCTCCCAAACATTTGAGATTTTTAAAATAACTTTTTTTTTTTTTTCCTCTATGAAGTAAATATGTAACTTGGTTATCTCTTGGTAGGTAAATATTTCCAATAATAAAATAAATAACTTCAACTGGGCAACCATTTTCCTGGTTTACTGTTTGTTCTTGCTTCTTGGTCTCTCTCAGTATTAAAACATAGAGAATGTCTTTTCCATTGACAGTTTTAATCTGCAGTAAATTGTATTTTACAAAGAGACTTGCAATTCCTCCTATCCCGGACTGTTTTAATCATGTGTTTGTGAAAACCTTGGTAAGTAGCTTTTAAATGCCCGTCCCTTTCTGAGCTTCATTATCATTGAGGACTATTTATTTTAACTGTTCATTATGAAATCAGACTAAACCTTCTGCTGTTCTGGTCTTCCACAAGATACACCTGGAAAATGTATTTATTGCTGTATACTGTTAGGCTTTGTTTCAGTTTTGACAGTTTTCAGTATCTATTGACATCATTTTGTGTAAAGGGACTGGTGAGTGCAGAAGATGTAAAACACTTCCCCTGGTCTGCAGAGGAAGAGAAAATAGGACATGGAAAAACATCATAAGTATTATGCAGGGGATTAATGCTCTGGAAAGAAAAATGTTGAGAAATCTTGTGGTAGGAAGATGTGGAAGTGGAAGAAGAGTGGACAAAGCTGTGATGAGCTCATGCTGTTGATGGATGGAGGTCAGGTATTTAGGCTGATTATATCTGTTGTCTGGCCTTGATGTTGTTGATCATGGAGCTGTTTACTCTCTGCCCTTTCTCTCCATTACACTCTTTCTCACTCCATCCCTCTCCCCTTAGGAACTAAAATATATTTTTTTTCAAATGTTCAGAGGTTATCCAGACCCTATATGGCTGATGAAGAATAGAGGATAAGAATTATTCTTCTCTTGAAGAATATTTATTCAGACAATAGCATTAAAAATTAAAAGTTTCTGTATCAGTGATAGCCTGATGTGTTCTTTTTCTTACTTAGAAAGTACAGATGTGGAATCAGATTAGCTTCTCAGTGTTTTATTCTGCCTGTATTTGGCAAGGAAATTCTTTTACATCTAGTCTGTAATATTTTAAATATGTATGCTCTTATAGTTATCAGTTCTTTTGCATTTCTGCATAGCACTGCACCTACAAATAATTTTGTTCTTACTGGAATTAACTATAATATATTACTTGTAAAAGTTCCATAGCAGATTCTGATGGAAATGTTATATCATTGCCTCTTCATTTGCACCTCCAGGGGAGCTCATGATTCTGGATTAATTATCTAATTATCTAAAAATATCTTAATAGTTTTGGCTGGGGGAAGAGGCTAGAATTTTCCTTTCATAAGTGATATCTTTTTCTGTCTGAGATGACTTAGAGTCACTCAAGCTAGCAGTTCAGTGGAAGAGGATGGACACAGGGAGCAGTCCTTAACTAGAGTCTCTGTGCTATGAGACAGTTACTGACTGTATAACATTGTTATTAGGAAAAAAACTAAGGCAAGAACAAATATGGAAAAAAAAATTATTTAAAGGACCAGCTTGACATTTCTTTTATCCATAAGAGAAAACAGGGATATTGCTATAATAACTACTAATTGCTGTATTGCAGAGCTCTTTGTTCATTTCTTAATGACTGGGATGTTTATTTAGTTTAGGAATAGGCAACATACTAATAATCCTGTTTATATCAGGATAATTACTGGCCCATGACTGAAAAAAAGCAGATATTACTGTCAGTCCATTATAAAATAATTTTCCCAACAGCTTTATGTATTTAATATAGATGGAATTCTTTTCATATTCAGGTCAGCAGGAGCTTTAAAATTGATTCCAGTGCAGCCAAGACTTTACCTGTGGAAATTGGAATAAACGCTTATTGAAACACTCTAGAATAATTAGATCTTGGAGCATGTGATAACACCAAAAAGTTACCTCATCTAACATTTAGCAAAAGGAATTCTTGATCTTGGCTAAAATGTAGTATTTATCTTGTTTTAAAAGATATTGAGAAGTTCAGCACCAAGACTGGCTTCCAAAAGAGTTTGGTCTGAAAACAGATCTCAATAGAGGTTTCCTTTTATTGCAAGAAGATTTACCCCGCACAAAAAAACACCCCTGTTTAATTGCCATCCTCTTCTTTCAGCAGAAGCCAGAGTACTAGGCAAAGCGCTGGCAGAATACTTGAAGGTTATAAAGCATATACTTGTAAAATAGAAGTATAAACTCATTTTTGTTTCTTGATGCAATTTGGAACCACAGAAGGTTTCTTAGTGTATGATTAGTCATGATTATCTTCTGCAAGACATTAAGTCATGCAGCTGGTTTGGAAACTTTATTAAATCTGTTACTACATTTCCATGCTCTGTTCTCCAGTGATGTCTTTTCTTTCTTCTTCTGTCTTTCCCTTTCTTTTTCTTCCTTTTGTCTTTCTCTGTTGGGCCAACTGCCAAATCTGAGGTTTCCTGAAGATCAATTAGAAAGCTTTTACTTCTATGCTCACTTCATCTGTGTGCAGTCCTTCACATAATGTTTTTTACATAGCTTCAGCAGAAAGACCTTTAGCCAGCCATTAAATACTGTATGATATTCAGTGCCTAAAGTAACAGTACAAGTTTGAACTCAAAATAGTAACTGAAGAAAAAAAGGAATAGGTTAAATTATAGGATTTAAAAAAAAAAAACACCAAACAACAAATACACTCTTCTATACATACACCTTGAGTTGTGTGAACTGGAATTTTTTTACATGCCTCTTTCTAGTGTGTGAGTTAAGTACGTGTTGGAGGAATAATCTGAACAAGATGTAATATTTCTTCTGTGTCTTTCTACTTTGTTACTTTACATCCATATAGTATTTCATATGTTGTATTTGTTACGTTTGCTAATTTAGGTAAGCAGTACCTGTGTAAATTAGCAGGCTTCTAATTAGAGGTTGAATTTACCATGCTGTGATAGTTGATAGCTCATGTGTATATTGTATGTGTGTGCACTATGGGTATGTGCACTTCTCTACGTATTACTTCTTACTAATACCCGAAGAATCACGTCAAGTTTTCAAATAGGTAGCCATATCAAAGCATAGAAGCAACTCCAAATGGAAAATCCACAGAAGCCTGGATGTGTCTCACAGATTTAACCCAAAAAAGTCCACAAACCATACCACATTGGAAAAAGTATCTTAGGAGATACAGAAAGCCTGTGTGAAGTTTTCTCACTACTTGAAAAGGCGCTGATGAAAACCAAACCCTGTGTGCTTCAAACGTATTTCTTATGGTACTTGAGGTGCAGTGATTGGGAAAAACAGACTCTTGTTAGGTCAGTTGAAAATTGTCTGTACAGCTAGTCTCAGCATCTAGTTGGAGGCAGTCAGGGAGTGGAGGATGAGGAAGCTGAGTTTGCTTAGCCTGGCAAAGAGAAGGCTACTGTGCAGTCTAATAGCAGACCCCCAATTGCATGAAGAGCATTTGCAAGAGAAACTCTTCCGGGCAGGATCACAGGGTGTAAAAACCAAACAAACCCTGAAAATCCCATGGCTAGAAGTTGCATCTTGGAAGATTCAGACTGGACATTATGCGAAACACCTTACCTAGGGAGACAGTACAGTCCTGGCAGAGGTTATCCCAAGGCACTCTGGAGTTTCCATCTGCAAGGGAGTTTGAGTATCGGCTAGAAAATGCCAACCCTCAAACGGGTGACCTGCAGTGGTGTGAGCAGGAACTGGAACTCAAGCAGGAGCTGGAACTGGCGGTCTCCAGAGGTCCCTTCAAAGCAGCATTTGTGTGATTTTTGAGTGGTTTTGCCCTGATAGCCGTTTTATATAAAAACAATATTGAACAGAGCTATTTGTCTTCAATTTTCTGCCAATAACAGATGATTTTCCAGCTTTTCCTTTGTACCCGGCAAAGCAGTTAATTTTTCATTTTGACTGTTACGTACAGATAATAGCCCAGAAGTGCCTGGAGGCAACTGAACCAGAGACAGAGGACAGACAGTGGTACCCCTGTATGCCTTGCATTACTCCTTTTGAAAACAGGCTTACTGCTTTCTGAAAGTCTGGTGAAAGAGGAAGAAACGGAATGTTACCTTACATTTCAAAGAGTCTCTTCTACAAAGTCTTGCTTTCTGTACATATGTGGAGTGTTGTAAAAATTATATGGGAATGTTGTCAGGAAATCCTTTTGATTACTTAAATTAAAAAAACCTGCTTCCCTCTGAAGTTCTGTGGTAATGAACAACTAGCCACTGGCATCTTGGTTTGGAGTTTTAAAGCAGGGGACTCTCATGTACTGCAGCATCACTATATGTCTGAAAAGTTCTAATGTTAATTGGTAAACATGTGGACTTGAAACTTGTCTTATGTTTGAATTTGGTCCTTTTTTTTTTCCCCTAAAGCAATGATAATGACACATGAGCTAATGATGTTTCTGAAGGCCCAAAAGTTGACTTTCATAATGAAGAGCTATTGAATGAAATTAAGCAAATAACACATTAACAGTGCGTGATTAGCAGTTCTCTCATCTTATCCTGTAGTGTATGTTTAGCAAAAAGGGTTAAAAATCAATTTCACCAGTACCGGATGATTTTTAGCACTTAATCAGCCTTTGAAGTGAACCGGTGCTGAGGCCATTACTCTGCTCACGGTGCTCCTTTCTTCTTCTGCAGCTCCTTGTCTGTGACCTGAACAATATGTGGTTTCTCTGAGTTTTACCTGTGACCCTCTCTAAAACGTAGTGATTACGATGTACTAAGAAAGAGGTATTTGCTATATTTAAAAAGTGTCAGCACTGATCTTTGTGAAATGTGTTGTGCCCACAGGGGAAGAGACTTACTTTGAAGGAGGCAGGAATGAGCTTGTCTAGTTGGGGGGTTTAATTTCACTTTACAGTGGCATCTGCTGATCTGTTGGGTGATACCGTGGGTTTTTCATCTGAATTCCCACGTCAGCGGAAGGGTTAGGCACTGCCCTGCTTGCAGAATGCCTGGAATCTGCTCATTTTCAGGGGCAGACTTTCTACATTGATAGGTATTATAAATCTGGTGATGGAATCTCGTACCACATCAAAGACGACCGCGCTGACTCCTTCTTCCACTTCAGGCTATGTTAGCTGCGCGCTGGCCGTTCATAGGAAGCGTAACCCTGTCATAACTCTGGGTCAGCTCTGGGAGTTTCCTGACTTAGTGCCACGTTTCCAGGAATTTCTCCTGCAGGTGATCTCAGCTGCCCATTTTGATGAAGGTTTTTACTGAAACGCAAATATGTTGGTTTGGTCCTTGTATGTCCCCATTTCCTTCACATGGTATTGTTGCCCCCTGGATAAGACGGTGCCTTGCCTAAGCTGATTCTTCAGGCTTGTGCAATGCTGGCTGTACAGCAAGAATAGTGTTTTTTCCCTCCTTCTTGGTGTGTGTTTTTTGTTTGTTTGTTTGTTTTGGGGGGTTTGTTGTTTTGGTTTGTGGTTTTGTTTATTATTATTATTACTTTTTTGTTTTGTTTGTGGTTTGTTTGTTTTGTGTTTGGTGGGGGTGGTTGTTAATAGGAAAGCAGATGGATCGCAGCAGCAATGCATAAAGCTTTGGAGTCAGTTGGCTGCTGTAAATCTGACTGAACTTTTTACTCCCTTTTAAGTGTAATGTGGACCCTAAAATTAAGGCAGGAATTGCAAAGTCTTTCCACAAAGAATAGAGACTACAGTCTCATTTTAGCTACATTAATGTAGCTGTGCTCTTCACACAGTTTACTCAAAAGACACTTTCAGACATGCATGGACTCGGTAGGAAAAGACTAACTTTTGAAGGTACAATTGTACAATTTATGTAGAATGGATAAAAAGGAATATTGTGGCTTATCTGGAGACAAATAACTAGCTCCATTCTCCAGTGACAGCAATTACTTGCCTTTGTAGTCATACAAAATAATTCTTTTGTAAGGGAAGAAATTCCACTGTGCGAGAACAAATATTTGAAGTGGAGCAAGTGATGTGTGTGGGAATTTGATATGTTCATGGAACACTGTTATGTGCTAAAGTAAATAGACATTTTTCCCTTACAAATGGAGGAGCTGAAGGTACTAGAGATGCTACAACTTCTGTTTGTTAAATTGCCACATGCTTTCTCTTTCCGTTGCCACTTTTTATTGACTTGTCTTTTGACGTGCCCGGGCTATTTACAGTCCTTACTTGCAGTGCTGTTGTTATTGTCCTGATGGTACAAAAGAAAATGCTTTCTTGATATGTTGTGAAACAACTTGGTTTGTAATCCTACGTGTGCTTTTAAAGAAAAAACAAGCCACTGACTGTAGCGCGATCGGACACCAGGCTTTGGCATGTTTGTCTGAAATGGTGTGGTCCTTTGCATACTTGGGAAACAGCACTCTGGTGTACTAATCTCTGGGAAAGTTATTTTTATTATTGTTGGCTCCTTTGTTTAGCGTGTAGCTCTCAGCTGACATACCCTACATTATAGAAAAATGCTTGTGACTCAGCTAACAATAACTCAATGAAGTGACTAAATTAGGAATCTGGGTTTTCTGCCCGTTTTTGTGGGGTTTATTTTTTCTTATTACTACATGCTGTCCTCTCTTATTTGTACACAAGACAAGCAGTCCTCTGCAGCTGTGTGTGAATACATTCCATCGGGTTTATATAAGCAGCAATTCCACTTAAAAGAAAATTTACCATTTTCATGCCACAAGTAGAAAGCACAAGTCCATCAGAATAGAAGGCGAAAGCCCCTCAGACTTAAATTATATTTAACTATAGATTAATTCTTTTAAAATAGCAATGCTGTTTCTATGGCCTTCTTTTCTTGCACTACATTCATTTAGCTGTCAGCCTTTACATGTATCTATAACAAGGTACAATTGCAGTGTATATATACTTTCACTGTAGGCTGAAGCATGTATGTCTTGCATAGCTGCAAATGAACATTCATTATAATGCTGGTTATAAAACAATCAGAAAAAATAAGGTAAAGTTTCTAATTGAAAGAGACAATAACTAGCTGAAACCTAAATAATATTAATTATTCTCCAGTACAAAACTGTACATTCATTTTATTACTGAAGTTATTAATAGGTAGCTCTGACAACCTCTGTGATTTACTGACAGCAATGTCAAACCTGACTGTATGCAGCTTGTTTAGAAAAAAGCCAAAGACAGTAAAAGTCACGTGATATAGCACAGATTTTTGTTTTCATCTGATGTGCTGATGGAGTTAAATTTTTGTAGTTCAGAGATCACATCATCGTACGTCACAAGGTTAAAGCATATCTTTTGCAGTTGATTACCCAATATGAGCTGCGTCCAGCTGCTGAATGTGAATTCCTGTGAATACTGGGCACTCGAGGATGAGATGTCTTGAGTTACTGTCAAGAGTTGTTGGGGCTCTAAAAGGCAGAGCTCACCAAAGGAGTCCTTTTCTTTTGGTAATGCCTCGCAGTTATAAATTCACAACCTGAAGCAGTCTTTTCAGTAGTTTCAATGTTACTACGTGCTTTAAAAATCGAATGTAGTTGGCTTATTTCTTTTGAATTCATTTGCAGCTGCATTGTTAAACATTCATTTAATTTTATGTGTGTTTAGTCTAACAATGCTGTGAAAAATTTTGAGGAATGCCTACAATTGAGGCTTGTCCGTAACTGCCCGATTTCTTAAACTTGGTGACTTTCCCAAGTTTTCCAAGCATGTCCTAGTTTCATTCTGAAATTGGGAGAAACCTGTTCTTATACAGCCCTTAGGAAGGAGGCGGGCATCAAAATCCTTATCACTGGACTCAATAAATGTAGGACAGCCTCCACTGAGAAGACAAATTTAAACCACCCCTTTTGCAGCAGACCTCTCCCTGTACCCTTGTGTTGATCTCTGTGCAATCTCCAGTAACGAAGAACTGAAACCATCAGCAGACTGCATGATGTAGTAGTCCCTTGGGTTGATGGCCTTCTTTGAAGAGTCCAGTCTTGCATTCAGTTGTTCACAGTCACGTTTCTCTTATCGTCTCTTCAGCTTCTGTTCTGCTTTCTGAACAAGCAGTTGAGGCTTGGGTTGGAATAAGTTCTTGCCAGCAAATGCCACTTTCAGTTGTCCTTACCATGTAGATTTTCCTTGCAATTCCTTGTAAGCTGAAGAAAAGCAAACAAAACCGAAGTGTATCTATCTGTGCATAATATATAGACACTTTAGGAAAAGGAGAAGAAATAAGTATTGATGCATCTGTTTTCTGTCTTTACTGTAGGTGTGCAGGATCCTCAGCATGAGAAGATAATTACTGTGACTACTAATGGAAGTATTCACAGCCCCAAGTTTCCACACACATACCCACGCAATACTGTACTAGTGTGGAGATTAGTAGCAGTAGATGAAAACGTATGGATACAGCTGACTTTTGATGAAAGATTTGGGCTTGAGGACCCAGAAGATGACATTTGCAAGTAAGTTACTCTAACAGAAAGATCAGAAGGGAGGAATGGGGGATGGAAAAAAAGCACTGGTTGAGTTTTGCAAAAATCTGTGTGTCAATATATTTATAAAATGCATCTCTTAAAGTATTAGTTTATGGTTTTCTGTTGCAGTACTAAAGGATTTAGTGCTTGAAATCTTTGAGGTCCTCCCATTTTTTCTCCTGCATTCAGTATCTGGGCCACAGATATATTCTGATACAAAAAAGTGAAATATTTATGCTCTCAAATAAAAGTTTTGACATCTGGGAAAATATACTTGACAGAATGCTAGAGGAATGAATGTCTAGTATTTACAGAGAAAATTTGGATAAGCAAGTTACCTGAAGTAGTGTTCAGGTCACGGCACAAAGTACAACATCCCTGTTAAAAAAAAAACAAAACACAAAAACAATCCTGCTGTACAATATTTTAATGGCTTTTAATGGTCAAATTCTCAGTTGTCCGTGAAAAACATCACTTACAGTATTGCTTTAATTTACATTCTTCAGTGGTATTGGTTTTTTATCCTGACTTCAGTAAGTATTCTACCTGCTCAGTCATTGGCACGGGTTTCTGTAGGACCCCTGGAATCTGTATTTCCTTCCTATGATTGGCAACCGAAGGCTTTGTAGCTTGGGAGTGAAACAACTGTGACATAACAGCCATTGCAATGGATGTAGTTCTGAACCAAGCCATCTGATTGAGCATGTTGTGGCTATTTCGAGGCAATAGGGGCTCATGTCGTAGGTTTCCTGTGTGTGGGTGAAAGGGGAGGGAGATACAAAACTCTTGTATCCCGTGTCTCTCTGCCATCAAAGCAACACACTGTAAAAAACCCAGTGTGTGAATAGAGGTTCATAGTCTGAACTCTGTTCAGTAAATTAAGTAAGAGATAAAATATATAATGGCATATTCTCCTCTGTTGTGTTTCTGAAGAGGTACTTCACACAAGATTTTTATTTCAAAGTAGCTTTTTGTTTTGGTTTTTTTTTCTTTGGAGTTTTATTTTTGAGTACTTTGTATAGACTTTTGGTTTGATTCTTGCTCTCAGTTTTTCTAATTAACTGATATTTGGTTGCTAACAGATTTGAATTTCTTAGAGGTTACTTCTGTGTTTACCCTTAATTTGGGAGCTGAGGCTCATAACAGATGGGCAGATATCTTTCATAATCCTGAAGGGGAATAATTGTCAAGGCCATGTCAAATATGATTAAAATACTAAGTACTGTAAACACCTTTGCTCAGATGAGTGCACTCCCTTTGCACAATAATGCTTTTCTTTAAATAAAAACTTAGCTTACTTTTCTTTTCTTTGCATATGGCAGAGTGAAGTGGCAAGTGAAAGAAAATCCATGTAGGGTGACTCATTCATCCACTTGCAAAGAAAAAAGTAAGATAAGTTAAAATATTTTTAATATAATAACTAGAATAGTATTTTAATGGGAGTACGTTTATTTTAAGTAAACAAAGTACTGAATGCAAAAGTACTAGTCAAATTAAGAAACAGTAATAAATCACTCATAATCTTCACTTGTTTGTAATCTTATCGTGCTCGTGTTTGTGCAGGGATACCAGGATGTTGCATGAATGCAGTTCCTGATACGTCCACTTTTGAGGACACATTGGGCTTTTTGGCTTGGAAGATAAGACAATCTGAAAAAGAGAATTATATTGTTGTTTTGAACCAAAAGAAAAACCACAGCTAGGGTTCTTATAAAATTTAAATTCAGTAGCAAAGTCAGTGAGAAAAGAGAAGGTGTAACTTGTTTGATGGGGAGGGAGTGTAAATAATTGATAAGTTGAGGAAATACCTAAAAGAGAGTTTAACTATATAAAACAATTCTACACAGGCCAAGTAACTTACCACTTATCAGATTAATGTCTCTTTATAAGTAATATCATGCTTTTCTTATCTCTTTTAGTTCCTAATAAAATTAAACAATCTTTTTCCAGTACCTTCTGTAGAATAGCTAAGGGTTTTTATTGACTGCATCCCATACTATTTATTATTCCACTGTTTCTGCTGTTATGAAACACACACATCAGTATTGTTGCTGTAGAGTACTCCTCAGTTTCTCCAAAAGAAACTTTATATGACAGAGGACAGAATAAAATATGACATGACATTTAATGTTTATAACTCTGTGCCTTACAGTGACCTGATCCTTTAATTCTGACTTATGACTGTAAATAGGTAGAAACTTCAGCTCAGTAACTTTAGACTTTCTATGCAATCAGGATCTTTCTTCTCTCCCTTCTGTAGTGTCTGAAAGGACTTCATAAATTACTTGCAGTGGCCGTTGTCACAGTTTTCAGTTCCTCAGCAGACCCAAGCCTGCTCGCTGTGTTCTGTATGTTTTGGAAACAAAGCTTAAATTGTAGATTTTTTTAGAAGAAACCTCTGATATTTTGCCTGTATTGCTCCATGTGATTTTTGTCCTGATTTTACAATTGTGATGTACTCGAAATTTTTGCACTTCATCTCTGCATTGCTTAAAATACAGCTTAAGGTTTTTTTAACAATAGTCCTACTTCATCTGCACTGCATCCTTTCTGTGGGCAAAATATGAAGAATCCCACAGTGTCCTTTCCAAAGTTAACATAAACTCCAATTTATGCGGAAACCAGATCCATGTATCTCAGAAGATGTTTAGGTTATTTGGTTGATAACATGGATATATACATCTGTGCAATATTGCAGTAATTCCAGTCTTGTATACTTTGCTCAATTTCAGTTGTGACTTGAGGAGGCGGGGGGGGGGGGGGGGGGAATTTTGAAAAAAAAAAATTCCCGCAAGCAAAAAAACAAAAAAAAAGTGGGCACAGATCGGGAGGGGGGGGGGGGGGGAAAAGGGGGAAACTCCGGTGGATTTCTTGGGGGTCGCGGT
>WTSP01027760.1:61710-81631 GCA_025331215.1 Actenoides lindsayi | reverse complement strand
ATCACCCTCTCTGTCAGGAAGTGCTTCCTGATATCCAACCTAAACCTCCCCTGGTGCAGCTTCAGGCCATGCCCTCTTCTCCTGCCACTAATTGCCTGGGAGAAGAGCCTGACCCCCACCTGACTGCAACCTTCCTTCAGGTAGTTGCAGAGAGTGACAAGGTCGCCCCTGAGTCTTCTCTCCTCCAGGATAAACAACCCCAGCTCCCTCAGCCTCTCCTAAGACTTCCCTTACAGTCCCTCCACGAGCCTCATCGCTCTCCTCTGGACCCGCTCCAGCACCTCAATATCCTTCTTGAAGTGAGAGGCCCAGAACTGCACACAGTACTCAAGGTGAGGCCTCACCAGTGCTGAGTACAGGGTGTGAATCACATCCCTGGGCCTGCTGGCCACACTATTCCTGATACAAGCCAGGATGCCACTGGCCTTCCCGGTCACCTGAGCACACTGCTGGCTCAAAATTTGAATTGAAAGGGTACAAGTGAGAAAACTTGTGGGTTGAGAGAAAATAAAAAGCTGCAGACATAATCAAAGCAAAACAAGGAATTGATTCACCACTTCCCCTGGCTGGCAGGTGTTCAGGCATCCCCAGGAGTGTTTCCAGCTCAAATCCAAAACATAGTCCCACACGGCCTGTTAAGAAATTTAACTCTGTCCCAGTCAAAACCAGCATAGTCATAAGCCCAGAGGAAGCCTAGAAGAGGACATTGATTTTTGACTCCAGTAACTCATGGCTGACCAGGAATGTGTCTTCAGAATCGCATGGTCTTAGCAAAGGAAGGCTCTATTTGAAGAGACAACAGAGGGGATTAAAAAAAAAGGGAAAAACTCAGTCCTGCCTTCACATTTAATTTTTCTGAAGCTACAGAACATGGTGCTTCAGAAACAGAGGCAGATACTGAAAATTTTTCCCTTTCTCTTCCACTGACCAAAAATTCTGTCAAAGCCCAGTTCTGTGTGAACCACCGTAAATGATCATCTCAGCAGGGAGGAAACCACCGGGCTGTGAAATATCATTTATTTGAGAATTTCACATCGGGTCAAATGCCAGGATTTACATTTCTTAAGCTTTGCTGTGCTGCAGTTACAAAGGCACTGGGATGGGGCGCAGAGAGCAGCTCTCAGCATCACTCCTGGCAACGTGCCTTACTTGCCAGATGAGGGAATCTGTGAGCGCCAGGGGTGCATGGCTGCAAAGATAACACGCTGCCAGGTACATTTTTCTGTCAAGGAGCCAAGATGGAGATTCATTAATAATAATTTGCACTTAGAGGAGAGCCTTTCATCTGAGAAGCGCCGTGACTTCCAATTGTTGGTAAAGGATAAAAACGCAAGCAGGCCCGAAGGGGCCTTGTTTCTCCAGTGAGACGGTGCTGGGGGAACACAGGGCCCTCCTGGAGCCCAGCTGTGCCTGGTTGAGGGCTGGGTCTGCTGGAAGGAGCTCATTAGTGAAGTCACCTGGTGTAGACAGGACCGAGGAGCTTGGCCTGCTGGGAGGAGAGCAGAGTGGTTGGGGTGTTGCAGAGGAAGGTTGAGGGTTGTGTGAAGGCCGTGCCGCTGGTGAGGCAGCCGTGGGATGAGAGAACAATGGTTTCAGGAGAAGAAGAGAAGCTTTCTCGCTGCTGTGAGGCTGCTGGATGGACCCTGGTGAAAAGTGAGTCCTGCTTTGTTTGGCTTTTTTTTTTTTTTTTACTACTGGGTTGTGTTTGGAGGGAAGGAGAGCTATTCCTTGGTGTCCCAAGTTTGGGAATCGGGGAGAGAAGCTGTGTGTTGACTGTGCTTTCCCTTTGCCAAAGGGCAGGCCGCTGCTAAGGGATTAAGATGCAATTTGCTTGGCACATGTGTGTGGGAACACCTGAGAGTGCAAAGTCAGCACAGTACAGCCTGGATCAGATGCTGGATCCTGAAGCTTTCTGATACAGTTTTGCTGCTAGGAAGTCTGTATTCCTTCAACCAGTGAGCATACTGACTTGCCCTCAGCTTCTACAAATACTTTGATGTTGATTAGATTTGAGAGATGACCTGAAAAAGGCTCTCGCATTTGGAAAGCAGGGCTGCAATTTAGTTCATGGTGCTGCACCCAGCTTCCTGGATTGGAAATGGGACAGTGACCACCCCCTCCCTGTGCTTGCACATATATTTCTTCTTCCCTTCTCACCAAGGTCTGAGACTAAGTAGCAGCAGGGGCATTGCTTTGTTTTGAAAGACTCCAGAGGTGGATTTCACTGCTTAAAAATATGCTGTCAGCAAAGATGCAGCAGCAGACAGAGATAATGATGCAAATTACCAAATAACTCTCCATCTTGATTACTTATTTTGGACAAATTCAAACCATTTTTTTTTTTTGTGCTTGCATGATAAGGGATTAAAGCTCTTTGTGTGAAGTGATATTGTCAAGCCAACCATGAGCATCTTGGAGACGGTATGTCTGAAGTTCAGCTGAGCCATATCAAGTTGTAAAGACGCTCTGTGCTAATCATGCCCTTGGCTGCTGGAGGGGATGCTCTGTGCACTATCAGGCACATCACAGCCAATCGTGTGTCTTTCCAGAGGTGCGATAGCATGTTTAGAGATAGTTGGTAACTATTTTTTTTCCCTTGAAGTGTGTGTCTGAAGGTTTTTCAGGTAGCCAGTTTCCAGCATTCTCTGTGGCTACTTAGGGAGCTGGGTGCAGTGAACACTGAAGTACCTCAGTGCTCTGACTGCTGGAGTAGCTTCTCAGCCCTTGTGAGCCTTGCGCTGCAAAGCAGCTGTGAGGGTCAAATTTAATCCCCTGAATTCAGATAATGTGAGTAGCAACTGAATTCCTGGAAGCCACAGTTTAGGTTGGAATTCTTCATAAACAGATTGCAGCGTCGTAATTATCTGGGCACTTCTGTCTGGCTGCAAATGCAGAATAGGAGGGAAGTCGTGCAGAAGGCTTTTGGTGGCTTTGCCACTGTCTTGCACATGGCCTTGTGGAAGAGGCAGCTGGCTGAGAAATGACTGTTCTGCAAGCAGCCATATCAAACTCTGCTCATTCACTGCTTGTTTCTTACACTATTGGATATTTTAAGTTGCCATCTAGCTTCCTGAAATTGCTGATTTAACTTCCAGCATTACTAATTAAAAGCCACTGGTACAAATTTGTTATTCAGATCTCCTGTGGACTGTGCAAAGAGGGAAGTTGGAAAGAGATATGGACAGTTTATGTTGCAGAACTGAAGAATGAGAGCAAAGGCCCGTGAGAGAAAAGTTAAAGATTGAAGTTGTAGGAAGGCTGGGATTGCATTCTTAGTTTGCTTTCTATAACGTATGGATAATTTTCCTGACTGTTGTGGTCTTTCCTGGTCTGGAGTGATAATTTTCCTGGTTTGAGGGTATGATCTACATAACCTCCTTGGGGTTTAGGATGGCTATGTTGCTTGGCTCTTGTTACATGGAGTGGGAGCAGCACAGGAGGTGCCAGAACCTCCACTGTGACAATCTATGGTAACATCCTGTATGATAAACAGTACTGTTGGTAAGAGCTGTTGGTGTGTATAATTGATAACGTGGCTATATGTGATAGTGACTTCTTCTGGGGGCAGGTCATAACTGTATGTTTTCTTATGATGGGGAAGATTTTGGTTCCTAAATTGAATTGTATAGCTTATGAGGCTCTGGTTGGACAGCTGAACAGCAGGCATTAGAGACAGACAGGCACCCAAAATGCTGTGTAGCTACAATTATCACTTCAGTGTCATTTGGTAGCAATTGCTATATGAGCAGAACTATCTGGGGACTCTTCTTTGGTTATGATGACACTATACATCTTACTAAGCCGAGCTGAGGTTGCCATAATGATGAGACTCTATTAATTTAATATGATATTGCTACAGGGTCTTTTCATGGATTGTCTGAAAAGATTAATACTCTTTAAGAGAAACACTTTGGCAAATCAAGTCACCATTTCCCATTCTTTATCTCCACCCCAGAGTTTTGGGAGCTGCCATTTACTTTTTCCATCATGCCTCTAGGTTCGTCATACCACATCCATCAGCATGGCATGCGTTCTACACTCTTCCTTTCAAAGGTTCCAGGAGTATCTCTCCTCTGTGTTGTAGGGCATGGTGTGTTCTTATTTTAAAGCCTACTATCACAAAAATACAATGCAAGATCATCTTGTGGAGAAGAGGGAAATGGGCAGGTCTGATAACTGACAGCTTCAGGGCTTTCTGCAAACCCCCCAAACAGACTAAAATGGAAGTTTCCCCCATTTGTGGAGCAAAAGGGACTTGTTCCCAAATGGGAAGAAACACCTATTATAAATCCAAATGTCTTCCCCCATATAGGGACTGCTGTTCTCTGTGGCTCTACCTATGACTACCAGAGTTACTTGTAGACCTGCACTTTCCTTTGGGCAATCCCAGTGGCACCCAGGCAACTACAGTGGGGTACATGTGAGTGACAGTTTTGTTGCTGCATGGGTTACAAGTAGCTCAGAGGAGATGAGGGAACCTGAATGCCTGTGCTCTGACTTCAGCTCCCTGCAAGGCTGCCCTGGTTCCTGCTCTCTGAACAAAAGCCTCTGGACTCTGGTGACACAACCTGGCATTGGTCTGACACTTGTGGCTAAAGGAAAGATTCTTAGACATGCTAATGAGATATCCAGCTCATCTCAAGTAGGAAGAAATTAAAAATGTATATAAGAATTACAAATGTGTCACTCTGTAGAAGTGGCCGGAGTGAATTATCACCTGGGACAGTGGGTGATTGTGAGTGCGTGCTGTGGTTCATCACAGCAATAAAAGGCTGCAGAGTGTAGTGTTTCCTGGGAAGTTTCACAGAGCTTCGTGTTTGCACAGGTCTGTGAGTACAGGCCTCTTGTAATATAGGTTTTTGGAGAGCTCTCCACGTTTCAGGTTCCCTCCTGGCAGTCCTTCCAGTGCTATCATCTGTCCATGAAGTAATTGCTGTAGTAGGGCTCATATTTAGTCAGCTGCTACCTGTAAAAGGAGCAGATCAAAACACAGTTTTTCTGTTTCGAAAGGCAAAAAATATAGAGGCTTTTTTTCTTCTTTCTTTTTTTCCCAAGTCTTCCCCCACCTCTACCTACAATGGGAACAAAGGGGGGTAAAAAAAAATCTAGTGTAGTTAAACTGGGGTAGCTGGAAGTGCAAGGCTAAAGATGCAGCTGTCCAGGGCCTCTTCTCAGTGCTGTTCTGTTCACCAGAGCAAATGTCAGGTATCGTACGGTTTTCAGTGACCCAAGGATTGCCATGGAAAATTCTTCCTGCTACTGCAGCTTCTCAGATGCGGGACCTATGAGGCCAGAGCAATGGCATGGGCCCTCTACATGTAGGGCATGGTCACCTGCACAGTATGTAAATATTCCTGCATTCATCAGGTCCCTATGTAGGTTGACATGTATTGTGTGGACCTTATGTTCACGTTTGCATAGGATACTGGGTATCAGGGAGGAGGAGAAAGTGAAAGGATGTGTAGAAAGAAGGCCTATGTATGTTTTCCCTTCTTTTATCATGTCTTATTTTAGTGCAGCATTTTTAATACCTAGTTTAAAATGCCCTTAGCTTTGGATTTATGAACCAGGTTATGCTTTGATAAAATAACCAGTCCTATGTACTTACAGGTTTTATTAAAAAAGATGAGGAAATAAATATAAAGTGAAACAGGCACATTGCTAAACTAATCCAGTACAATTTCACTAAACTACCAGAATAAAATAATGCAGCAATTAAAGGCTGCTGTTAAAACTGAACCCATAAATTGGTGGATTCAAATTAACTATTGACTGAATTAAACCAGCAGGTAATCAAATTCGATGCTAAGGTTGATGCTAAGAGGAATTGCTCTGTGTTGGTCTCATTGGAAAAACATGGAGAAGCCAAGTTGTTTCAAGTGAGGCTATAAACCAGTGTTCTGGCCAGTACAGCCCTTCAGCTGGTGAAGGGCATAAGCACATGGGAAGCAGATGCAAATGGGATGGTAAAATAAACCCTTCCCAGGGATGTAGCTCGGTGCAGACGAATGCAGAGAATTGATTTGTGTCTGTCTTAGGTGGAAGTATCAGCATCTGCAGCAAACATGTGGCCTCTGAGTCTTGTTCTCTACCTTCAATACCACTCAATCTTCCAGCAGTCTTGCTCTGGAGACAATGACTGAGTTGCAGGCAACCAGTTTCTCTTTAGACCTTTCAGTGGCTGAGAAAGGGGGAATTTCAGAGCCTCGTGTTCCGTTCTAGGGTGCTGCTACTGACCGTATGAACACCAGCCTCTGCTCCAGACCTGGTCATAGCAACAAGGGCTGTGTAAGGGGGAAGGGAGGAGACCCAGAGACCCTCATGCTCTGTGGTGTCTGGAGGTATGACTGTGATAGCTGGACAAGTTTGGGGAGAGATGAGGTGGCTGTTTCCCACCTCCCCTGCTTCTAGACGGGTGCCTGTGTGAAGCAGTATCCTGTGCTGGCAGTGTGATCCTTCCACGGCAGAGCGATGGCAATAATAAATGACCTTTTTGCTTCACAAAACCTGCTCAGTTAGCAGTAAGCATATGTTCTTTCAGAAATACTCTGATAGCAGCATGAGGGAAGAGAGGGGGAGGCCAGCCAGGAAGCTTGATGTCAGCCTTCTCGCTGAGGTAATGGACATAAAAATCTCTATATGCTGAGAAGTCACTTTAACAAAAAGTGTTAACCTAATTAGCCCATTTGTCTCTTCTCTCATCAAGCATCTTTCTAAAAACAGTTATTTCCTGCCTTAACTTGGGAAACTAATACACGTGATGTCTTAACTTGTGTTTGGAGCTTACTCTTCAGAATAAATTCACCTCAAATTCTGTCAGCAAATTTGTCCACTTTGTGTCGTATGGACTAGGGAATTTCATTGCTCTAACGTAGTGGAGTGAATCCAAGATTCAAAACCAAATCTGTATCTCTGTAGTAGAAAAGCCAAAATATGATGACCAAAATAATCATGAAATTCAAAACAGAGCCTTTATTGGAAAGTGGGCATTCACAGGCAATGCAGGAGTTCTCTGTGGGGCTCCTTTTCCTTGGGGTGAGGCACATGAGCGTCTGTATTTGTATGTTTAAACAAAAATAGGTGGTTGAAAAAGGCTTGATTCAATTTTGGTTCTAAAAAGGCCTGCAAATACGCTTACTAGCAATTTCCCATCAGAGCCCCGTGGCTTAACTAGACAAGTTTAATTAGTTCAGTTCCATGCAGCATTGGTAATCTGCAGGAACTGGAAATTCCCTAATCTCCCTCAGATATTAGTGACACAATGGTTAAAAATGCAATTTGAAGGCTTTTGCAGATCCTTAGCTAGCTCAGAGCTGTAGGAAACGCCTCTCTTCTGCCTTGGGCTGTTGGTCACAATATGAGTGCATTAGGAATGTTGCTGAACACAAGAGGGGGGGCTATTCAAGATGTGAAGTCTTTTGCTTCTAAGTTCCTAAATCCTTTGGTTTAAATGGGAACTTGGTGTGCCTGGCTTCAAGGTAGAAAATTATTCAAATCGTACCAGTACCCAGTTCTGAGTCAGTAAAATTCAGCTCCAGAAAATCTTGATCCTTGAGCTCATCTCTCTGAGTTCTCCATCTAGCAGAAATATTAGCAAATACCTGGCAGACAATCTTCAAGCCAAAGGAGCCAGACTCATTTGGCATTGTGCAGTGCCCTTTAGGAGTAGGCACTGTCTGTCCTGGGCTTCCAGCCAAAGGTTTCATCATTATGATGTTTATGAAGAAAATTTCTAATGTATCTGTTCTAAGAAAAAGATAGTCCTCAGATTTCAAGGTTAATTAAAACCAGGCTGAGAGTGGTGAGGATCAGGAGCTGGTGTAGTCCTAAACAGCCAAGAAGATATTTCTCGGGAAGGTGAGTGCTAACCTGATGTAGTAAAGGGAACCTCCAGAGTGCTCACCTAGGCAGAAATCTTGGCCAAGATGGCAAGAGGTGATTAGCTGCTTAACCCGTGTCAAGATGGCATTGCAGGGCTGCTCTGTGTGCAAACGCAGGCATGCAGTGCTGCTTGCCAGAAGATGGCACTCAAAGTATGGCGTGCTACGTGTTTGAGTCCTATCTGCTTGCTCCTCACCTACTAGGTAACAGGTTTTGCACATGCAGAGGTAGAGCTGCCTAAAAGGGGGAAAAGGGTCCAGGAAAAGAGTTTGTTGGATTCTTTTTTTTTTTTTTCTTCTGCAAACAAAAAGTTGCAGCTGAAACACTTTTCTTCATGATTTGCAAGATCTGTTGAGAGATTCAGGATTTTCTTGCACAATTCTGGTATTGCTGTGTCCCTGCTGGGGAGAGGGGTCTGCCCTTGGATAGCACAGTTCCACTGCAGTGGCATTCCTCTGTCAGCAAATCCAGAGACACTGTTGTCAGTCTCTATGGCTGCACCCCTAATATAAAGGGCACACTGACTTCAGGACAGCCTGCAGTAATGGAGTGTGGGAGGGGGGGAGAAATTGTGGGGTTTTTTGTTTGTGTTTTGTTGTGTTTTGGTTTGCTTCTGAATGAATAGCAGCTTAAAATGAAGATGTAATTATTGTGGAGATGTCATACCTGGGGTGAAGCTGCAGCTGTTAGCAGCAAGAAAACATCACCAACTTCACAAGGTTTCTTGTCAGTACAAGGGGAGGGGCCGAGGAGGGAGAAACTTGTAGAACTGTTTTCTCTGCTTTCTGCATCACTGATGTAAAGGACATCAGAAAAGCTTACATTAGTTGCTGATGATCTCTACAAAGTGCAAATAGTTCTATGAAAGCAGCAGTTTTCAGGCTGTGGTCTCTCTGCATGTCTGTGTCTGACTAAGAACATGTGCCAGGAATAAGGAGAGAAATAGGGCTGGGACTTGGCAGCAGATGAGATCTTCAGTGAGTTACTGGTGGCCATGTGGGTCCTATTGCCCCAGCCCAGCTGCTGCTGCTCACTCTGAGATTGTGGCATAGGCTATTCTGCATGATACCCCATTGCAGAGATCAGAATGGGAAGGAGGCACCGCAGCAACACATCAATTCCCCGCCTTGCCCGATAGCCGTGAGCGATCCAGGAGGTGTGGTACCGACCTTCATACCAGTTGCTTTCCTGGGGAATGCTCCAGGAGTAGCTGATCCTTTTGGCTGACACCTTGCAGAGTAAGCAGTAAAAAGTTCTAATACAGGTGTCTCTTCCCTTCTCAGCAAGCCCATCTCCCCCCGCTGCTGTTCCTTTCCTTTCTTGCATTATGGTCTATTCACGCAGACTTTCCTTAAGCTAAAAGATCATAAAGTTTGTGAGCAGTGGAAGAGAGTTACTTTTGCTTTGCAAGTACAATAAAATGTTTCTTTTTTTCCCTTCAGCATCAAGGAGAGTTGTAGTTGAGGGGAATAAGTTAATCTTTTCATATCAGGGCAATAAGAGAACTGCACAGTCCATCCAGAGCTCATTTTTGGCCACTTGGGTGAGCACAGCTATGCAGTATTTACAACCCAGAAATTGCCAGATCTGCCCTTCTCTTTCCTCATCATTTACCAGCAGATTCTTCTGTTCTGCTTAAGCCCAAATGTTAATGATTCTGTTACTTTTTTTCCCCCCTCTCCTTCCTGCAGCACTTGGGGAAAGAATCCCATTGCTCTGATGATGGCATAATTTAATTTTCCTGTCTGGAAACTACACTGTTTTCTTAAATTCAGCCCCAGAGAAGTGACAACGAGTGGCCTCAGATTTAGCATTGCTTATATGGATTCCACAGAATTCCTTTTATCACACTACTGAGCTAAATGAAGTTATAGGAGGCCGGTGAGGAGCCTTGGTTCATTCTGATTCCCATATGCTGCTCTTGATTATGGAGTCAAGACAGGCCAAGTGGCTCATTTAAACGAGTAGCTGGTGAGGCAGGACCTGTGAAGGACAGAGGAGGTTGGTTTGGTTTAAGACAGAAGAGGCATTCAGTTCCCAGTTATTCTGGAAATCCTCTCTAGATCTAGGCATGCCCCCTGAAGAATCACAAAACGGATAATCCATCCAAGCAACGTGTTCAGCCTATCACAAAGTTCATGTGGGTCTGTGCTCTTGAGGGTTGTTTGGGGTTTTGTTTGTTTAAGTTGTTATTTTTAGTCTCTGCTTGGTTTAGCTGAAAACTGCCGGAGTCTGGATTTCAGCCTTGGATTATACTGAGGGTAAGATGGTCTTATCTGCTAGTGGGTGAGGAACAGCCTTGGACTACTTAGACATTAGGAAGAATTAGACATAGGACATTAGAACTTAGACAGTAGGAAGAATTTCTTCACCATGAGGGTGGTGAGGCACTGCAACACCAGAGAGGTGGTGGAAGCCCCATCCTTGGAAGTGTTTAAGCCCAGGCTGGACGGGGCTCTGAGCAACCTGCTCTAGTGGGAGGTGTCCCTGCCCATGGCAGAGGGGTTGGAACTAGATGATCTTTAAGGTCCCTTCTAACCCTGACGATCCTATGATTCTGTGATTCTTTGTTACAGTGAAGACTGATCCCTAAAGGTCTTTTCTTAAAGCAGTTGCCTGTGTTCAATTTTAGCCACCTTTTTTTTCTAATAAGCTGTGATACATACAGGTAGGCTGGGCTCTGTTTAGGTGATGCTGCATTTCAGTGATATTTAAATGTTTCTTTCATTATTGCCTATAACTTCTTCAAGAAAAGTGAAATCACACCAAAGATAATATATATCATAGCTCTGTTCTGCATGGCAGATCCATTTGGATAGGACTGATTCCATAATTGTTGGAATTATAAGAAGCATATGAGCTCTCATTCCTCAATACACAATTTCTTTTTTGACCCTTCCCCCCCAAACATATAAATTCTTTGTTAATCATTTTTATTCAGAGTCTGAGAGGAAGTCATATCGTTTAAATGATTGGGATGAGTTCCAGCATTTGATTGCTTTAGCTTAATTGAAATATTGATGGGAAAGAATTATTACAGAATTAACTAATTTAAGCTGATGTCTTGCCAGTGACAGAAAGGTGGCATTTTATGAGCAGTGTGTAGAAAATGCCTTAAAAAAATCTGTTGAGGCAGCTGGTGGAGTAATTTCTTCTGGTCTTTGTGAGGTTATTTGTTTGTTTCTTTGGTGTTTGTTTATTTGTGGTTTTTGCTTGTTTGTTTTTATTTAGTTGCTCAAGGACCAGAGTCCTTTGGTTATCTAGAAATAATTAATAATAGAGAAAAAGAGATTAATGCTACAAAGGTCATTTATGTCATGTGAGTTCAGTTGTAACAATATTATTTCAATTTAATCTATGCAGAAGAGGCCAATAGACTCATGCATCCTGCTTTCTTGTGTTTTGAAGAAAGAGAGTGGGTTTCAAAAGAAGAACCCGTATCTGTTTCTTTCATCTGACTTTGTTGGACAAAATTGCAGTTCCTTTTATTTTGTTATTATTATTTTCTTTTTTTTTTAAGAGAGCTCTTTCTCTTGGATTTTCCATGACTCTAGAAAAAAAAAAATGATTATCAGATGATTCAAACACTAACTCACCTGTCAGCTGATCCCATTCTGCTGGTTTAGCTGCTGTGCATAGTTCACACTGGCACAGAGGTTTGTACTGTCTGTAGAAGTATACACAGTCCTTTGGGTTCTCTACTGCTTATTAACATTTGCTTAATACCTTTCTTATAACGGTTTTGTAACTATGACAGAGCAGATACCACAGGCAGTAAAAGAAGATAAATGAGAAAAACCAAATGCAGTATGGTTATAATGGAGACTACTCTGTAATACATTCCTTAGGCTTCAAAAAGAGTAAACTTAGTTCTGCAGCAAAGGAATAAAGCTGCAAAATTGTACTCTAAACAAATCACAGGGCAGCATAAGGAAGGTGAAAAGAAAGAGATGCTCCTCTGAGCAGAATGGGACGACAGCGTAGCCTATATGATGTGATCAGGACATGCTGCACAAATGTAGGGGCTATCACTGCATTCTTGCCCACCCACTTTTTCCTCCTTTAAAGTAAATCCAGCATTCATTTTTAGTGTCACTGTTGCTAGAGGACACTATCATGGATATTATTTTGCAAGTAATTTAAAATCTATTTTCCCAGCCCAGATGAGCGTTAGGAGAGCGATTGCTGATGGCTGGGCATCCTCTGCTCCTTCTTCACACCACAGACTACACTCATTGCCTTAAAAAAGATTTTTGGCTCCTTAATATCCCTTCCTGGTCCTCTCAATCTCAAGAAAGCTGTTTGAATAAAGTAAACTATGTCCACAGTATCAAAATATTTTTGTAAACCATTTTAGTCCTAATTTGTTCCTTCTGAAGTTGTTTTACGTGACTGTCGTCGGCAGTGTTTCTAATGCTGTAGACTGAATTCATTTTCTTTGAAAATGAGTGTGACACTGTTGGGTCTTGCTCCTGTCTGGGGTACTCTGGGAACAGTTGTTGTTGGTGGAATTCCCCCACTTCTGCCCCACCACTTACTAAAAGATGGAAGTAAATATCTACTATCAGAGGGCAAAAAACCCCACTGTGAGCCATCACCACCTGAGCTCAGGGATGCAGACAGACTGTAGCCACGTTTGAAGTTTCTGGTGTGGCTCTCAAGTCCTGGTATCAAGAGAAATGCAAACTGCAAAGGCAGGACCGGCAACATATTCTGAAGTCTGTGTCTAAATATTGCAGCTTATACATAGCATGTGCTCCCTCCCTGATGTTTTGTGGTTACTGAAGGTCTCAGTTAAGCCCACAGGCTCACCATCAGGGTTTATAAGCAGCTTTCTCCTGTTTAATCAGCAGGAATAGCAGGCATACCAACTGTTCTATTCCTGGGTGGATAGTTGTGTTTCTTCACCTGTTGTGCAGCTTTTCTTTTTTTCCCTCTTCCTTTCCTCTCTGCCTCTTGCTAGATGCTGTAGTTGCTTCTTTATATGTATCATCAACATTTTAAGTATGTTGCTCACGTGAAATTCTAGTTGGGATTACCAGCAAATACTGTCAGTCGAATCACTGACTTTCCTGTGTTGCACTTCATGCTGCTCCGTTAGGCTAAAGTAGAAGTGAAATGTAATGCAATTTATATTCATCTGTTCCCATCTGATTATCAGGATATCTAAGAATAAGTATGTGCATAAGGATGATTACTTATAAAAAAGGTTAGGTGCTCATGTGGGCATGTCCTAGGGGTTTTATAAGGTAAAATGATAGATCTTTTTCTTTCCTGACAGTAACATGAGAAGAGGGAGACCAGCGAACTAGCTGCAATTATTAAGAAGTACTGCTTCAGACTAGCCTTTGATTCATATGCTGTGGCTGGATTAAACCTAGGTTTGCATAATTTTACGACCATTAATTTATAACTAGATAACCTGAACTGAGAGGAAACTTCTTACACTCTTCAGGTGAAAACTGATCTCCTGCTAGGTTTGGGAACGCACTTTTTCTGCCTCATGCAGTGTTTATGCGGCTGCTCGGTCACATTAGAGGGATTTTTCACTTTCTGTTCAAGTAGCAATTACCAGCCTGTCCTGAAGCAGGATATTAGACTTCATGACAAATGGTCTGTCATGGATTGGTAAATCCTGCATGCTAGTGTAGCAGCCAGAAGACCATATGTTATTGTATCACTGCACTGAAGAAATTAAGGGGTTTTCATTTCAATAAACATAGATAGAGCCCCGATCTCCACTGAGGTAGGCAGGAGGGAGGGAGGGAAGGGAAGGGGGGCAACAGCCGTGCAATGCTACTATACCATCAGAAGATTCTTGAGGGGAAGGGGTGCTGTCTGCACTGCCCTGGGTGAATCTTCACGTGCTGAAAATGCCCCTTAGGAATTTTTTTGGTTAGTTTGTTTTCCAGAATACGCTTCTGAATATTATTAGGAAATTGCTCAGCCAGTAGTTTTCACATAGTTGACTAGAGACATCACTGCATTCCAGGACAAAAGCCATGTGCATAAATAAAAAAATTACCATTTAAGATCCTAGGATAAATATTTTAAATACTTCTTGAAAAACAATCAGAAAAACATGATTATGGATTCACAGAAGCTGCAACACGTATGTTGAGTGTGAACAATATGAGTAGAAGTTGTACAATGGATTGGAAAGTATGTTTTACAACCTTAATTGTTGAGGCAAACTCTGAGCTCCACTGATGTTTTTAGTTTTGTACAAACTATTTATCTGTACAGTAAGAGCATGTGATTTATTATAGTTGCTGTAATTCCCAAGATAAAATATACCGGATTTTACAGAGAAGTTCTGGGAAAAAGCTGGTAAGGCATTTCATTCTCCAAAATATGGAGAGTGTAGTACTATGTAATATGTGTACTACTATGATATAGGATACTCATTGAGCTGGTACGCTGACTGGGAGCTATGGGCTGCCTCTTTATGAAGGGAAATGTATTTTGGAGACTAGTGTCCAGTGCAACAGGACCCTGAATTCTGGTGGCCATTTCCATGGTTGTTGTAATGAGTACACAATAAATTGTACAGGTGTGCTTTGTGGGGGAATGATGAAGAAGAGTAGGAGTACTAGTGTGCAGCACAATAAGAATGTTCTGTCTTTTACCATATTTGTTACATGCATTATTATTTCAGTTGATAACTTGTGCAGAATACTAAACAAATCTGTGGTCCGCATATGCCGTCAGCAGCAGAAAGCAGACATCCCGTTGGATGTCACCCATTTTCTAGTCCTTGACAAATAAGCTTTCCAAGTGACTTCTGAGTTTTGTGGAAAATCTTCTTTGCTCACTGTGCTTTGTATGGCTACAGAAGAATTCATAGTCAAATAGGAAAAAAGATAAGCATAGCGTAGTAACCCTGAGCGATGGAAACTCATGGAGACTTACTCCCCAGAACTTCTTCCTTTGCTTTTTAAGATGAAGGCCAAGGTAAGTAAATGGACCAGGGTATCATTTATAAGCTGATTCATATGTGTTAGTATGGTTTTCCAAGCTCTCTCACTTTCCTGAATCTATCTTTGTTTTTGATATTTAGATTTCATGCACTTTTTCTTTGTTTTATGTCTCTGTTCTATTCATAAAGTGCCATTTTTAGACCAAATATAATCCTTATATAAAGAGAGTTAAACAACTTTCTTATCCTGGCTGGCATTGGGAATACTTGCTGTTCTTTGATACAAAGAAGTTAAGTATAGGTAACTTTCAAGAAATTTGGCAATCTGTCTTGAAAGAGGAGGAGTTTGATAAACTATCTTCTTTCCTTCTTACCTCCACTTTTGATCTGTAGGATTATAGCATCTCTTTTTATAAGATTCTTATCCAAGTTCTTGAAATAGTGTTATCAATAGGAGTTATACCAGTATAAATTAGTTTGTAGCAGAGGCTGTCTGGGACTCAATTCTGTGGTTGGCGTATTCTTCAAAATACTTCATGCTTCATATGTATTGGTAGTTTAACATATGTTGCTGTCTGAATACAGAATTGTTTTGTTTTAAAGCCTGAAGTACATTTGCCAATGTATCTAGTTTACAATTTCTCATTCTTATGGAAAAGTCAATGCTCTTTCCTCCTCACAAGTTACTTTCAGAGACTCTGGGATATTCATGTGATTAAGATGGATAGACTTCAGTGCTTACCAGTGTGCCTAGATTCCAAACCATGAGGATTTATTACCTACAGGTGTTTGTGTGCCATTTTACTAGTCATCAGGGAAAGGATATGTTTTCATCAATTCTCAGTTTATCAGTTGGTACTGAAGTAAACTTTTGATACAAATGAGAGTGAAGAGATGCATTTCTTCGGGTTTCTTGTTTTTGCGTGCAGTGCTTTGACTCTAGTTCTACCACACAAAATGTATACGTTTCAGCTTCACATTATGCCTCAACTTTTCAGCAGATCCATAAAAAAATCAAAGTTTGTTTTCTGGTAGACTGGAGAGTAGTAATGTAACAGTTAATTTCTTTGAATCAGACAACCACTGCATCCTTTTCTTTTCATGAAAAGTGTTTGCATGTTGGAAGAGTAGAATTTGGGGGTTTAAACTCTGTCTTGTTTTTCCCTTTCAGTTGCAGTGTTGTGAATGTATATTTGTGATCAAAGTAGCTTACAGAGGATGAAGAGGAAGAAAATGGAAATTTAAGGATTAAATATATTTTTCATGCATCCTAAATAACGAGGTAGAAATACAGAGGGAGTTGTGTGGTTCTGTTAGAAGCCTCAGGCTGTTACTAATCAGTATGAGGAAAGATTAAATAGAACCATGGCAACCATCTAACATTTGTGAATGAATCTGTGTTTCCATAAGGCAGTTCCGAAGTACAGTGCTTCATATTCTAAAATAGATGTATTCTAAGTAGGCTTTCACATACACTGCAATCCATATTTGGTGACTGGCAGTTAGAAATGTTCAGTGTTTATACCTTGACTATCTTTATTTCATGGAAAATGTAGACATGGCAGGGTACTTGGGGGTTTTATGCTCAGTTTCTGTATTGGCTGGAAGTGATGTCTATTGCTGGAAGTGATGTTTGTGTATAATTAGACTTCATTTTCTGAGTACAAAAAACTGACCTCATCAGTTATTTATTTGGATCATATCTGACTATTCTGTTTCTTTCCAGTGACTGTTAAAACACAGTATGTATAGGTTCAGCAGATACAGGTACTGCTGTAGAAATTTATTTCATGTCAAATCATTGCTGTTCCATCATCTTTTCTCTTCTTTTACATTAAAACATCAAGCATGACAGAAAATGTAGAATGTAACAGTTTCCTTAACTGTTGCATAACCTGTAATGCTATCCAAAGGAGTTTCCCCTTCTAGTGAAAGGCACTGCCAAATCCTCCTAAAGAGGATGATTGGTAGGAGTGAATTGCCTGTGCTGTAAGACTCAGGAACTGGAGTCAAATGACTTTGGGTAGTTTTTTTTCAGAAATTCCTATTGGAAAGAAAAAATCCAGAGGGAATATAGTAAATATTTAAATTTCATATCGCCTAGTTTTCAAAAATTTTTCTTTCGATATCATGACTTTATTATCTCTCAAAATAGCGTCAGTCAGATATTTCTGATAACATTGAGAAGAATAATTTTTATTGATCTTTTACCCTGCATGAAGTATTTGCTGGTGCTGGCACAGAGTCACTATTTCAGTGAACGCATCCTCTCCCATCCATTCCTCCAGGAAATTTTCTTTTTGTATCATTTGAGGGTTTTTTAATTTGCTGGAATGCTGGCAAGTGGAGTTATTAATAGCTAACTTCTACTGATGTGCACTGCTAATGGTTTGTGGTTTCAGGAACCTTGTATCTACTGGCTGAATAGAAGACTGGACTGAATGGGCCAGTCTTTCCCATTCTGAGGTTCATATAGATATTGTCTGGCAACAAGTACAAAACAGAATGATGTAAATTAATGCATTCGTAAGGCAAATTAATTAATTAAACAGCTGTTCTGGAGCTTGCAAATTTGGGTGGTAGGTGATTGTGCTGCCTGGCCATATTGGAGGGAAAAAAAATAATACTGGAAGTAAGATTTCCTCTTACATAATCTGCAAAATAGTGCACAAGTACCTGTGCTTTCATTATTACCAATTATTTAATTTTTGTGTAGTTTTGATTTTTCATCTTACACGATGTGTCTTCTGTCTCTGTACCTTGATCCTTGAGGAAAATTTAGTTCTAGGTGAGAGGGGCAGTATTGGTAATCAAAAAGAATGTTCTCCACCTATTGAATGAATGATGCGATACGCTTCTTTTTACAACTGTATTGCCACCTCTGTAGGCTTGTAGTTTGCCTGAAGTCCACTTATTTCTCTAATCCAACATGCCACTCTCTCATTTTCTCTCTTTTTCCTTCTTGGGGTCATCCCATTTTCCCTCTGTCCTTTTGTCCTAAGCTTTGCGTTCCTCTTGTCCCATCATGCATTTTTGCAAGAGATTCTACAGCATGTTGACCTGAGGGGCATAACAAGGCCAGTTAAATAGATTGGGTCTGCCATTAGATACCATGGATTTGAGTGCCTCTGTCATGCTCCAGTATTCCCTTTTCCACTCAGATAAATGTGAATCTGCCCATCAGAGCATTACTGGAGAGCTAAGTTAACCGGGAGAAGCTTCCAGAATTTATTGTAACGCTAATAAGATTTGAAAAAAAATGTCTTCAAGCTAAATGTTTGACCTTACTTTCCTCTCTATAAAAATACTGTGTTTATTTCACAAAGAGCAACGTGATTACTTACAGATGTGAACTAAAACTCATCTAAGAGTTGAAGGCTACATAAGGTATCACCAGTACAATTTTGTCTATAGAAATACATAGTTATGTCAAATGATGGAAACCAAAAATTTTGTTCCATAGGAAATATTTAAATATCCCAGTACCAAAAATGAAAACTATTTCAAATGGAAGCAGAAGAGGGAGAGGAAACTTCCCTTTAGAATGATGGTGCTAAAATTTTGCTTAGAAAAAGGTCAAAATTATATTTTCGTTATGACAGTTTTTAGTAATTTCCAATGTTTCCAAAATTGAAGCTGTCCAAATATAAACCATCTAATATCTATTCAGTAACAGTATGTCTGGTGAACAGCTAGTGGGTCATGATTTCTTTTGGTCTGTAGCTGAGATGCTATGCTAGCACCAGGAAAACATTGGAATTCCGTGTGATTTAAAACAGACAGGAACAGAAATATTACAGCATCCCACAGGACATTGTCAAAAAATATTAAAATACATGGCAGGGATGGTTATCAACTTTCTATTCCTTCATTAAAAAAAAAAAATTACATTGAAAAGGGTTCTTATCAAAGGAGGAAGGAAAAATGTACTTCACTTTTCACAAGCTGTTTTAAGGGGCATGCTAGATTTTTGTTTAGCACACATCTATATACAGATGGAAAGGCACATCACTGATATGACGAAGTGCTTTACCTCATGGGTTTCTGCTTTTTACATTCATTGATATATTTGTGGAATTCCAAAAGCAGAGGGAAGCCACAAACCGGTCACAAAACCGTGAGCCAAGGTAAACAGCCTGTCAGAATACGTTTAGCAAATGACAGTGTAAACCACAGAAAAAATATAGGAGAGGAAAATTTATTCCCTTGGAAAATACATTTCCTGGTTGGAAAGGCTTGTGTCACTTCCTTGTTCTTTTCCAATAAACTGTCTTTGTTCAGGTTAATTCAACCCATGGTCTCAGGCACATAGGCCTAGAGGAATACTTGTTCTGCAACAGGTATAAGGGAGCGCATTCCGGGCTTCATGACTAAAGGCAAAAGCTTTTCATCCCAGGCAAGGAGATTGGACTGCCTCTTTGGCATACATTTTACTTAGTAATATTTGAATAACATATTGAACAGCGAGACGGCGCCAGAGCATTTATTCAGTCATTGTCAGAGTGTTGTGTTTTCTCCTTTGTACACTGCACAGAAAAGATAGAATCTTTATATGGTTCAACATGCATTTTAGTATTTTTTTTTTACTCCATTGCAGATGGAAAATAGCTTCTCAGTTCTTGGTTATTTATCCTAGTTTTCTTGCATTTTGAGTACAAGCTTCTCTTGATGGGGTGCATTAATAAGAGTGTGGCCAGTAGGTCCAGGGAGGTCATCCTCCCACTCTATTCTGCCCTGGTGAAGCCTCATCTTGAATACTGTCCCCAGTTCTGGGCTCTCCAGTTCAAGAGAGACAGCCAGCTACTAGAGAGAATCCAGTGGAGGGCAACGAAGGTGACTGGGGGACTGAAGCATCTCTCTTCCAAGGAAAGATTGAGAGAACTCAGGCTATTTAGTCTGGAGAAGAAAAGTCTGAGAGGAGACCTTATCAATGTCTATAAATATCTAAAGGGCAGGTGCAAGGAGGATGGAGCTGGACTCTTTTCAGTGATGCCCAGTGACATGACAAGAGGCAATAGGCACAAGCTATAACACAGGAAGTTTCATCTAATATATCTTAAAATATATATCTAAATATGAAAATATAAATATTATATATATATTTATATAGTGTATCTATAT
>WTSP01027760.1:45012-61610 GCA_025331215.1 Actenoides lindsayi | reverse complement strand
TGGAGTATTGTGTTCAGTTCTGGTCTCCCCAGTTCAAGAGGGACAGGGAAATACTAGAGAGAGTCCAACAGAGAGCTGCAAATATGATGAAGGGACTGAACCACCTCTCTTATGAGGAAAGGCTGTGAGCCCTGGAACTTTAGCCTGAAGAAAAGACTAAGAGGGGATCTTATGAATGTTTACAAATACCTGAGGGGTGGGTGTCAAGCAGAAGGGGCCAGTCTCTTTTCAGTGGTGCCATGTGATAGGACAAGATGTAATGGTAGCAAGGTGAAACACAGGAAGCTCCACCTGAACATGAGGAAAAACTTCTTCATTGTCAGAGTGACAGAGCCCTGGAACAGGCTGCCCAGAGAGGTTGTGGAGTCTCCTTCTCTAGAGACTTGCAAGAGCTGCCTGGATCTGTTCCTGTGTGGCCTGCCCTAGGTGTTCCTGTGCTGCCAGGGGCGTTGGACTCGATGAACTCCAGAGGTCCCTGCCAACACCTATATGATAGAAGAATCATCCTGACATACAGAATTATCTGGATCTGACACATGTATCAGAAAGCTGATTTTATTTGAATTCTTCAGAATAGTTATTTCCCTCTATTTTACCTCTCAACTAAAGGATTAGTTAACATTTATTTTAAGAGTCTAGGATTTAAACTGTGGAATTTGAGTTTCCTTCTTACTTCAGGAATACCAGAAGACCAAAGGGTGCAATAGAAAATACTTTGCAAGTTACTAAGAAGTATAAACATGTATACTGTGCCTGACATCTTAAGCTGAAGTCAATAAATGTAATGATTAATGTATTCATTCTTTACAAATCAGATAAGTAGATAATTATTTTATATTCTTAACTAAAAAAACCCAACAAAACAACCCAACCTAAACGAAAAAAAAACAAAACAAAAATCAAAAACAAAACCCAAAACCAACCAACCAAAAAGTCAAAACATTATCTTTAGAAACTTCATAAGCTGGTCTTAAAATAAAAAAAATAAGATTCAGTGCTCAAAATTAGCTTGATAAGTGTGTTGAGCCCTTAAGTCTTAGTACAGTAATGTACGCATTGCCTTTGTAGTGAGTCATATACTGGAGCATAAAGTAAAAACACTGTTGGATCAGTTAAAGGAATCAGTCTTTGGGGGGGAATGTTGGTGATAAAGTAATTAGTATCATAAATTCAACAAAGATTTAAAACTGACACATGGCAGTAATGGATTTTGAACACAGATAATGAGAATATTCATTGCATTCATTTTTACTTCAGTGTAAAAAATACTGGTCCTCTAAATGCATATAATAAATGTACGCGTCAGTCTTGCACAAACACGCAACACAAGAACTTATTGCCTGCTGTCTAACTAGGGTACTGGGAATCATTATAAAGATTAGCTTCACTGAAAAAAAAAAAAGAAAAATCCAGAAAAAGCTTTAATAAAAAATGTTTATGAGGTAATAATTTTCATATTAAATATTGCTTGGCATACTTGGTAGAGGGTGTATGCGTGGTTTTAAAATATGAGTATTTGCTATAATCAGAGGTAGCAGTGTATCCTTGAAAAGGATTTAATATTTTTTAAAATTTAATTTAATTTATTTATTTAATATTATTTTCCCATTTCGATTTCCGTGAGGTGGGACTTACATGGGACTGCACATGTAAGAGACCATAAAAACATCAGAAACCTTGAAAATTATTCAGAGGTGTATTAGGCTTGTGCTTAAGAATTCAAGTTGTGGTTTAAAAGTAAAACAACATCTTGGGAGAAGTGCAGCTGTGAACTTCCATGTGCTTGCCCTGCTTTAACCGCTGCACTCTCGCCAGTCTGTGCTACTGCTGGGGCTCCGAGGGTTTCACGCTGCAGCAGGGGAAACCCAGCTGAAACGCTCAGTGTTTATTCTGTCAGTAGGCAGCTCGGGCACTGACATGAAGCAGGTTAAAGCACTGAAACCAGGCCTACTTTCTAGAGCAGTGGATTTTGATGTTTTTATGACTTGGGAACCCCCTAAACATTTCCCCTGGAAGCAAGGACCTTTGTGTGTCATGTTGAAACTTATTGATGACAGTTGATTGGCATTTCTCCGTTACCTTTCATGGATCTGTTTGAAATTGTTCTCCTAACGCCAGAGATACCCAGGCCATATGTTAAAAAACAATGAAACCAAATCAAAGTTAATGTGTTTCATTTTGTCAAAGCTCCCAACTCGTATCTCTCTTATCAATATTGCCAAAATATCAGGTTCTTTATCAGGTTCTTCCTGACATGCAGTATGCCTAGGTCTTTCCTCAACAAATGTCTCATTGGGATATGCATACACTGAAAATGTGCTTTGAAGTTTCCCTAAAGCCACCTTAACCTTCAGGAGATTTTTCACCACTGGTATTACAAGAGGGCAGGTTTTCCACACCAAAAAGCTCCTGAAGTTTCACTGCTGACAAGCATTATCCTGCTGTACATACTACAGTACGAATTACCGTGCCACACTCAGGCAATTTCAGTCTTTCCTCGCTGATTTTATTCAGCCCAATCCCACGTGTTGTAATTGCTTTCCATAAAAAGAGCAAACAAAACCATACTTATGGGTCTTTTCAAAATGCTAACTCTGCTTTTTTATTTTTTTAGCATCACGGCATGTTTTTATTACGTATTTTAGCCGGTAGCAGCTTGGAAGCTAAGCTTAAAAAGACTGGCTTTGGTAGCATACTTCTAGCATTAAAAAGAAAAACAAACAAACAAACAAACAAAAAAGAAATTACAAACTGCAGAACCAGTTTATTGATTGAAGCAGGAAGTTTATAGAAATCTTACCAGTAAATAAACATTTGATTTTTCTTTTCTGTTCAGGTATGACTTTGTAGAAGTTGAAGAGCCTAGTGATGGCACTGTTTTAGGGCGCTGGTGTGGTTCCAGTAGTGTGCCAAGCAGACAAATCTCCAAAGGAAACCAGATCAGGATAAGATTTGTGTCTGATGAGTATTTTCCTTCTGAACCTGGATTCTGCATCCATTATACACTTCTTATGCCAGTAAGTAACATGTTTCAGATTGGAACATTTCTGGAATACAAAGTCTTTTGAAGTGGTAGCTCAAAATAATATTTTAATAGCTTAGGATTAATTACTGTTTATTTCTTAATAACAATAAGCCATCTGTCTTCCAGAATTGTACATTTTGTTTCTTTTTCTTAACTAATTGAGTGTTCTTGTGGTGGTTCTTGGATGGCTTTGGACTGGGAAGTTGCGAGCTTGGTTGTTTGTGTGGAAACTTCAATATTTGCATTCCTAATACAGAGCTGTGGGAAATAAAAAAAAATAAATAAAAATATCCTAGCTTTGAGAAGAAGAAAAATCAGCATAAGAATCAACTGTGTGACATTTAAATAGCATTTGGAAGATGAAAAGAACACTGAAGAAATTAATGTTTTTATTAGTCAGCTGCTGTTAGACATACACAGTGAAATGAGTGTACTTAGTTCAAAACCAGAAAACTTCTTATTGTTTTATCATACTGACAAAGCAGGCAATGCATAATACTCATTTTCTACTTCATTTTTCCTGGAAACTGTACTTTATACTTTTCTTGAATATTACTTAACACTTCTAAATCACAGGTATTAAACAATAGTTATTGTCTAAAATGTGACTATTTTCCCTGTCAACAGCTTTCTGTTACCTTTTTGGTTTTTTTCCACCAAATGAAAGGTCTGTGATAGCAAAACAATGTTTATAGGTTTTTAAGAATGAGGTAATGTTTTGAAGCATTCAAGTGGACCCGAACAGGAGTTGACTTGTTTTAGAATAGGTATTCCATATTTAAAGAGAGTAAAGAGTATTTTTGTTAAATTCCTCATAATTCACTTTCCGACTCCCCTAAGTAGTCTTGTGGTCTGTGGCATTTGATTGGTGGAAAATATCTGCAAGCTCAATAAAAAAATTGATCAAAAGAATCCACGTTGTAACCCCACTGACATGCGCTTCACTCAAAATGCCTTGGGTTTCCTTATTGCTTTTAACATTTTTGCCTCTTCTCCGCATTTGCAAAACCTGAGCTACTGAGAAGAAGCAAAGAGCAATTCTGCCTATCTTTACAACAATACTCCATCTTCTACATAACATATTTAGCATAATGATGATGATATCAGTGAACTGTAGTAGAGAGTATGTGCATGTGCATATATATATATGTACATTATTTTCTGTTGTTTTCCTATATATTTTAAAATATATAGGCCTAACTAAGAACTATTCCTAAAGTGATTAAAGGTTTGATCTGCATATTTGACTCTGTTAGACTCTTTTGCTAGTACAATAGTATGAGCTGATAATGATGAGTTTTGAAATTAAATAAAAAAAACCCAAATTTGAAATATGACCTTGCTTAAACTTTTGTATACCTTGGGGCAGAATGTAATAAATATGTTTCCTTGTAGAAAATGGTAAAAAAAAAATAAAAATCACTATATAGATATGTAGCAGGTAGGATATAATACTAGAGCTGCAACAACGTAATCTGGCATCAGCCCATGAATATATCTGTCTGATTTATGTATGATGCAATTTCTGTGGAATGGATGAAACAAAAACACCTAAAAAACACCAGAGTGTATGTATCTTTATGCCACGCTGTACAAATGGACTGAATTCATTCCTTCGCATTTGATGGGGAAAACTGGTTATAACATTTACATTGTCAACACTTGTAAAACAATTATTTAATCTTCAAAATATTTACATCGCTTATTCAATAGATAAAACCAGAACTGATGTTGGAGGATGCATTTTTACTTCCCCTTTAACAAAGCCCATATAGCATAAGGAGTATACATATAAACTGTTTTACAAACCAAGCGTGTTACCTCTCACATATGTAACAGGTGAGAGCGGTCCCCGTTATGTCACCAGAATTCAGAACTAGCCCCAAAGTATGGGCTGTAACAACTGCTTATCAGTTTGTGAGGATTAGTTTCCAAATCTCTTTAAATGGGCTGCGATCTTTTTCATCAGAAATTCTGTCGTCATAAGCCACACAAAATACAATTTCACATTTCAGACTACGGAGTGCAAATTAAATCTGTATTGCTGATTTTTCAGGATTAGATCTACTTCTTGTACCTAAAGCTATTGAAAACTGATGCCAAAACCCCCCATGTTTTTCTTTAAATCTATAATGCTATCTCATCCAACATTTCAAGAGAAACTAATATTTATTCCCCTCCCACCTTCCCACAAAAAAGATGTCAGCTAGAGGAATGAGTGTAAATTTTAAATAATCCTTGCAAAAGCAGAGCTGATTCACTTCACTGAATTGGTCCTAAACAGTTAAATACACTTTTTTCCCCTCATTTTTTGACAAGAGGGGGAGGGGGAGATGCCTAGTAGACTAGCAATGAGAGATTGTTTGGGGATAAATGAAGCAAAACTGAAATAAAACAGTGCAAGCTTGTTTCTGTATTTCAAGGCCACACACGGAGAGGGGCACCGAACACATTTTAAGTTCTTTTAAAGAGCAAGAGAAATGGCTTTGTTTAAATCTGCTGTAATTTATTGTATATATATATTTTATTATTATTATTTTGTATAGTATATTTCAAATCAACTTTTCACACGATGAATTAGGGGGGAGAATGGCTATTGATCTGGTTACTTCTAAGATTTAGTCATTCAAAAGGACTTGCAGCAGTTCCAATGTCAATAGATGCAACTTCATTTGCTAGAAAGGTTATCGTGGGATTGTAAGGCACTGCATGAAAGCAGTGCCACATACTGTATACGAGCAGAATGCTCCCTGAGAAAAACGTGATGTTTTCCTTCAGATTCCAGTTAATTGCAGTTTAATAATTGGAATTTTTTCCATTTGAAATCCTGTACCCTGAGTACATCTAGAACTTTCTATAATTCATGCCTAACTCCACTTTCCTTCCCTCTGTTCTGTAGTTGCAAGTTAATTTGGTCTGGAATACCGTAAAGTAGAAGGAAGTGTTGGAAAAGCTTATTGTTTACTAAGAACCTAGAGTTTCTGTTAGTTCAAAATTATTACGCTACTTTCAGCACAGCTGTTACTCTTAGTCACTCTGTTCATGCTCTGCCCTGTCACTTAGTCTGTGCTTACTGGTGAGCTACTTTATTCACTAAGGGCTTCTTAGCGATCAGTCTGCATTTTGACTGTTCAGCTATGCATTTATTACAAGTCACGTTTTTGACAGCACTGTACCACCTAAACCCTCCTAGAACTTTAGTGCAAAACCAATCCATATTTCATTTCTTTTCCCCTTCTTCTCTCTTGCCCCCAGTTACAGCTCCAATCCACACAGTAGCCACAAGCAATTGAGGCAAACCTTATAAACTCTTTTTTTTGGGCTACAGTCTTCCTAGTGACGTGTTTAGTTTAAATTATGTCAGTTACAAGTCTGTCAGAGAAAACTTCTTGTAATAAAGTCCATTGTTACTTGGGGGAGCGGGTGAATGGGATACTTGATGCCTGAGGTGCCATTAAGGAATGCATGACTGATTGCCAAAGTAGCTATTAATTATTCAGGGCACTCAGAACAAAGCAGCTCCAGTTAAAGTTAAAGCTGGGGTGACTGTATTCCCCTTCTTTTTTGGCATGTAGCATGTCATTTGTCATCAAAGATCACGCCAAAGATCTTTGCAAAGAACAGACTTAACTCTCTTCTAACCAAGTGAAGATAAAGAGGAAAGAAGCTGTTTAAAGACTGACCTGGTTTAAAAATTACTTGGCAGGTGTTTTGTGATTTTTTTTGGTGCAGCATCTGTATGGCTACCAAGAGAGAATTTTTTTTAAAATTTTTTTTTCCTGTTTTGATACAGAGATGCTATTAGTAATGCTCTTGCTATTAATAGTAATGAAGATTAGATTTAATACTGTGCAGATAATCCAATTAGGGCTACCTAATAATTATTCCTTTATTTCATCCAGTTTGGCTAAGCTTTGTTCTTTTAGGATTTAGCATGTTAATTTTGTTTGTCGAGCCTTTTAATTGCATTTGTTTAATAAAAAGGATAAATAAAATTTAAATACTAATACAAAAAATACATGCAAATGGAACAGAGAAAGGCAAGCTCTTCCTAGAATTCCCTTCCTTTCAAAAGCCCGCAGATTTCACAGATGCCAGGTGTGTATCTTGCACATCACTACCAAAACCAAGAGAGGCTTATCTTTGGCTGCAATAACTGAAAATCCATCCAGAAACATCACACAGGACATTGTTGGTCTCTAAACAAAGGGGTTTCGACAGTCTTTCAAGAAATAATCAAAAGATTTTGGAACTAACATGGTATCACAGCTGTTTAAGCTAAGGTGGTGTGAAGCAGCAGGAGAGTATTTGAGTGTTATTTAGCACTTTGAGATGCTACATGAAGTGGAAAAAGGGCTGTGAAAATCCTTTATATGATGGGAAGGACTTTTAAACAAAGCCTCTATATTCAGATTTTGCACTGATCAGATATAGTGAAACATAAACCTGGCTAAAGCAACAAACTCCTAAAGATGCTCCAGCATGCAAATTCAAACATAAAGGGGATTTTTTGTGTGGCAAAAATTCATTGTAAATCAGAAAGGTTTTTGGACTAATTCTTTCCTTGGAGATTTCATTTTGCATTAAATTTGTGCTTGAGGTCTAAAGAGAAGTTCCTCCTAAATTTCTTAAATGAGACATTAAAGATCACACCAAAATACATGCAAAAAACCTACAAAAAGTACAAAACTGAGAATGGCTTTGATCCATGAGACTACAAGAGGGAAGGAAAAAGCAACCCTTTCAAGCAGAAAGAACCTCTGAAGAATATTTCCTAATCAATTCATAACAACTTGTTTTCCTGTGACCCATATTTGATTCTGTCTCATCAATATCATAAAATATTTACAAGTTTCAGCATGTGAAGCAGACTCACAGGGAGACAAGGCTAGAAATTAATCTAGCAAACTCATGGGCCTGCCCAGAAGTCCATTGAAGTGTGTCCTTGACCTGTCAACCTGAGATGTCAGTGTGGATTTTTGGAGACTCAAAAAAGAAGAGACATTTTGAACTAAATTGATTGTCATTTAGTTCTTAAAAGGAATGAATATGCTTATGTGATAGCAAGTTTTGTACTCTGGAAAATGAGGTTCCTTTCTTTCTGGCCAAAATTTGAATGTAATTCCTCATGTAGTATATATCATTTTTCTGTGATGTTAGTTTTACCATGGCTCAGGCTGAAAAGAATCAGAAATTGTTTCATTGACTATGTGTCAGACGAAGTAATTTTGTTTTCTTGGGCACACTGGTTTGGTTTTTTTTTTGTTACAAATTCCTTGTATATTTGATTAAGCTTTGAGTTCAATGATTTTGGAAGTTTATTATATATCTCACCCAATTTCATTGTGGCAGAATATATAAAAAACCCAGCTGTTTTTTGTATTTCTACATAAGTAAGAAAATTTTCAAAATTAGATGCAATTATGTTACCATGCCTCAAATGTCATGCTTTGGGTTTTTATGTTCATCAACTTCAGTAGATTTTCTTCCTGAAAATCTCAGGAGTATTCCACGAGTACATAACTGATTGTGGTTATGAAGCATTCACATAAGTGTTAAAATTGTATTTTTGAAAGAAAGTATCGAGGGGAAATCAAAACAAGTGAGGTGGAGAGGAGCTTGTGAAAACTACTCTCCTTTAAGTTGTCAACAGCATTATGTACAAGTTAGATCACTCTGGCAACCTGTTTCAAGCAGAAATTATTGCCATAAACAACAGACGGGGTACTGCAACTGTCAAGAAATATCAGGCAACCCTTTTTGTGCCTTTCCCCAAATTATGTTTTTGATCACATATTAACCCTCTCCTCCCACATGAAAGCAGATAGTAGGTTGAATCAGGGCAAGTAATGTTTAACCTGTTTAAATGCCCTAAAAAGTGAAAAAAAGTTTAGAAAATATATCAGGAAAAATATTTCAAATACATGAGATAATCTCTTTTCTTTAATTTCTGTAAATTACTAAAGGTTTTTTTTGGGGTTTCCATTTAGTAATAAATGTTTATATTGTTAGGGACTCTCATTTTGAAACTTTATTAGTGTGTCTTAGCATTTTCATTGGAAGTTTATGTATGCATATTTGTTTAATTTGAAAATGAGTATTACTTTTACGTGGTCTATCATTTACTTTTGCAACAGATCTTGCATATGTAAATTTTAATGTTTTGTGCTCTGTCGTTTTCAAAAAGCCTACAAGAGAAGTTAGAGATAGAAAGAAAAGTGGGTTTGTCTTGTTTGAAAGATTTCAAAAGTCTGCAATGTCATGACTCTGGGAGTGTCCTGGCTGGTGGATGTGGGATCTTAGTAACATTATTTCTGTTTGGGAGCAATCTGAAAGAGCTTATTTTGCCAACTGATGAGGAAAAAAAAAAAAAGTAAAATTCTAGTAAAGATAGTAATGTGGAAAATCTAATCTTCATTAATGATTCAAGGAAGAGAATAGAGGGTACATGGGGAAGGTACTCTGGGGTGATTTACCAGCCTTGTGGATTACCACAGCAGTTATGTTTTGGTGTTATTTTCGTCATTCAACTTGGCTATTAAGTCAAGACAATGACGTTTACATCTGCTAGTAAGCAGGGAACATATCACTAAGGAAAACACCTTTCAAACATTACATTTTAATATTGAGGATATTCTGGGAATCCTTGTTATGAGAGTATATCCTCATAGTAAAACAGTTAAATATCAAAACTCAAGATTTAAAAATAAGTAAATGTTTTTTTATTGCATTTTGGCATCAGAGTTTGAACATCATTTCAGAGAGAGAGTTTTTTACTTAGTGAAGTAGCTACCATTGTACTAACTGATAAACTATTTTTTCCAATAGTATTTGAGTCTATTGGTTGATTTTTGTTCATTAAATTCACCCAAGAAGGACTGAAATAGGTCTATTCAGACCAATTACACAAAAGAAATTGACAAAAGAATAATACTGCCACTCTCTAGCAACTATATATATTATCCTAAAATATGTTATTCTATACTTGTATCAAGATACTTTACTGATCTTCAAAGAGATTCTCTTTTCCTTCTCAAATCTGACTTCTGAAATGAAGTTTTCTTCATTCTTTACAATTGAATGAGGCTCAGATCAACCTGGTCAGTCTTTATCAGTCAGCAGCAACACATTAAAGCGTTTAATGTGTGTTATGTATACTGGCATGTGAATTTGAAAATCTATTATTCAACAGAGTTATCAGTATTGTCAACTTTCAAAGCATTTCTGGTTGCATTCCCAGTTTCCCTAATGTCTGACTGCCTTGAATCAAACCAAAGGTTGTCTAGTCCAGGATCCTGAAACTAGTGGTCATAAATGGGTGGTAGGCAACACTAGGAAGAGGACAAGTAGATGTGATTCTTCACCCATCCTGTAGTCTCCTGCTTACCAGCTATTTTCTGCAGAAAGGGGGATTCTCTGAGCCTATGTACTTTATCAATTTAGTAATTTGGCAGGCATTCCTTGTAATTAATTGTCCATGTACCCCTTGAACACAGGTAAAATTCATGTCTTCACAACATCCTTTGCAAAAATCAGAATTTATAGACACTTTATAGAAAAGGAACTTCAAAAACTCCTTTACTTGAGAGGGATATGTATGTATAAAAAAAGTGTTGTTATAAAACTATAAACTCACTATGTAATTGGAGCTGTTGGATGCTACCTCAACATAAATATTCCACAATGATATCCAAATGTTCCCTTAGCCTTCTCAAATTATTATGTAGTCATGGTTCAAATTTATTTATTCAATCTCTAGATCATGTCTATTCTAAAGAGTGCAGCATCTCAGTCATGTAATTAATTTTTTTATTTAATCCTTTATTAACTGTTATATAAGTTACTTTTTACTTAAAAAAAATATATATATATAAGCACTTCCCCACCTCCCACCCCAAACAAAAAAAGCAGAATAAATCCAAAACAAAACCAACCCAAACACCACCTTCCTGTTCTCCCAGATCACTATAGCTCTGATGGGTTTGGGGTTTTTTTCACTACCTTTATTTTTTATGTTTTAAGTAGTATATAATTGTCTAGTTGACTATCCTTTTTCCAATTTCCAGGATCAACATATTATTCACAGCTTTTTGAGAAAGCACACTGCTGGCTTCTCTACAAATTCCAAAACAAAGTGACTCTGCCCCATTCTCAAAGCAATTCCCCGTGTAACTGGCACAGTCCTAGATTTTTTGTGCTTTCAAATACTGAGAAGTTGTGTCTGACATGCTTGCTAGTGAAAAAAAAAGGTAAGCAAATGAACATTTGATACTAGGTTTCAGACAGCACTGTAATTTTCAGTTGGACTATTTTAGCTGCATTCATGTTGTATCCCTATCCATTATTAATATCTTACTCATGCTGCAGTCCTATCCATTGCCTCACCCCCAAAAATCAGGCAGTGACTGTTTAGAGTGGTGTGTAATGTGCTAATTTTTCTTACCATGATTCTGGTAGGAAAAGGTGAAAATAAAAACAAAAGTAAAGAATTTGGGACAGAACAGAGTTAGTGCAACTTCTTCATTTTATTTTTTTTCACATATGATCCAGATCTGACAGATTGTTATGAACAGCAGAATTGCACGGGAAAAGTGGAATGATGGGTTCAGCTCTAGGCATTTGATGTCAAATCATCTGTGGAGCAGCTTCTGTAGATGACTGACATAATCATAATACAATCATAACTCCATAGTACAACCCATAGTACAATCATAACTCCACAGACTGGTCGAAGCACCTCTTCCAATTCAGGAGAAAAATTCTTGACAGAGTAATAACACTGTTTAGTAGCTGCAGGGTATGAATTTGCTTGTGGAAAGATTAATGTGAGGTATTGGTAGTGGTGTTAAGAGAAATCTTTTTCTTTCTACAAAGGGCTAGATAATAAGCACTATGGGAATACCAAAATTTGCACCTGTCTTGTCTTTGCAGTACCTGGCCTCTAGTGTTACAGATGGGGATTATGAGCTGTCATTTGTTAGATTCTCTTGAGTACTCAAAACTTTTTTAATGATTATGATGAAAGGTTTGACTGAAGAAGCCAAGACTTCTGTTGAAAAAGTTTTGGTTTTCTTTTCATGGGAAAGTCTATATAATCACAAAGCTGTTGCATCTGTTCTTTCAATTATCTCTGGATAGACTGATGGAGAAGGAATTCAGAAGGGTTACTTCCATGTTCCTTCCTGATAGCTGGTGTATGTTGTTGAAGAACTGTGATTGTATAAAAAACAAAATTAAATAAATATATAGTTTATATAGTGATATAAAATGTTGCATGTGAAAATTCAGTGCAATTTCTTTGACAAAAGACATTCCCAGAGGCAGAATGCTCAGGCTGCTTGAGTATTTGTTTCACTCTGCTTTTGAGCTAGGCAGTAAATCATTGGAAGAAAAATAGTAAGAATCATTTATGAGGAAAAATAAAATGCTGGGCTTGAAATTGACGGGAGTGATTTAGTGCATGAAAGACCAGGTTCAAAGGCACTTGAAAAGTGAGGTGTGAAAGTAGATGGCACAGCCTTTGGAAGAAATTTTGCATGTAATCCTACAGACATTGTGAAGTTGGTAGTTCCTAATAGCCCTCCTCTCTCAGCTACAAAAGCATTCCTTTGGAGAACTCCATAATAACACTACCCTGACAAGACATAGAACCATTCTCAGGTCTCATCTGAATAAGCCTGTTAGGTGGTTAAGGAAATTTCAGTGTAGTAGAGTAGATAATTAAATCATTCTGACACTTTATTGTCCAGTATGGAGCCCTGGTGTCTTTTGGTAGCACTTAAGTATTTCTTGGTAGACATCCCTTGTTCTAAACTTCTAAGTGTGACAAATACCCTTTAAACAGCATGACGAACTTTAAAAGGACAGGTGCTGTGCTAAGGTAATTTTGTTAGAAATCAGAATCCTCATGGTTTTGTGAATAGTTGGCATAGCAAATACAGTTTCTTAAATTGGAATTTTCAGATGTCTTATTTTCAATTTTTTTTTTTTTTTACTTTATTGTACCTGCATGTAAATGTGAAAAGGGCACTATTTTTGAGACTTCAAAACACCTAAAATCTAAAATTGTTTTGTAAACAACTCTTGCTAATTCTGTGCAACTGACCCTGAACTTCCCTGCTGGCTGACATGACCAAAATTACTAGGTAGCCAAGGAGAGTAAGATAACTGAGTTGAGCCAAATTATCACTCAGACATCACCTTTTCTTGGGGAAAAAGGGACAAATACCAAATCATTTTTAACTTGCTAACTGGCAGGACAATTAGACACATATATATGTAGGCTTTTAATATGTAAGCTGTTGATAGGGTTGCCCTTACTTATCTTCTTAAAATCACTCTGATCTTCTGAACTTTTCTGACTTGTGTGTGCATATTTGTCTTTAGGCTTTTCTATGTGTGGTGTTCTGGGTAATCAAAAGTCAATAATAAAATGCTTCCCGTTCTTGAATCATCTGTGTAATGCCTTTTTGGCTTGGAGCTCTTGTCATTTAGTCAAAGTAAATTCTGTCCTTGACCTCTTCTTGTTTGCACTCGGTCAATATATGTAACTTTAAATACTGTATTTACTTTTTTAAATTGCCTTTCTGTTTAAGAAAGCCATAGGCACCTTTTATGTAGAAAAAAACCCTTACGGTCAGGTGCCTAAAACAGCAGAACACCTTTTAATGCAACGTAAATGTAGAATTAAGGTTCATAAGAGTGTTTTGAAACTGTTTGCTGGTTACAGCCCAGCTTTTCACCAAAAATCGAAGCCAGATGGTCAAGTCAACAGTACAAAGACAAATGAAGAATTGTCGGAGGGTTTTTTAATTATATTCCAAATCATCATTAAGAATAAAAAAATGGAGTTACTTTTACAGCTAGGTATTTGTATGGATGAAAGATGGTATAAAAAGTTTGGAAGTAATTTACTTCTTCGCTAACAGAACTTACCTAAAAATATTAGAACTTAAGGAAGAAACCTGCATACTTTTGATACAATACAGGTGATTGGATTGAATGCTTGATGTTTTGCAAATGTGAGAGACAGGTAGACCTGAACCTTGTGCAAAGCCTGTAAGGAGGTAAAGTACAAGTGTAGGTCTTTGGGTAACTCTCAACTCCACAGCAGCCTTCTGCTCTGCTGTAGCAAACCAAGCTGTTCCTCATTTTGGCTGCATGTGGTGTGAGGAGGTATGTGATCTGCTCAGCCATATGGCCCTGATGGAAGATGAGGTTGTGAGACTTAAAGCTAAAGTAGAAAGGCTCAGGAGCATTAGGGAATCTGAAATTAAGATAGACTGCTGGAGCCAAGCTCTGTGCTCCATTCAGGAGACAGGTAACACCCAAGATCAAGGGGTCACTGTATACTGCCCCTCTGAAATAGAAGATAGAAACCTAAGTAAAGGGGGTTAGTGGAAGCAAGTTCATGGATGTGGTAGAAGGCGAGCACCCCCCTTGCCTGCTTCGCCTCCTCCGGTGCCTTTGAGAAATAGATATGAGGCCCTCCTGGAAGACAGTCAGTCTTCTTGTAACCAGCTTGAAGGTAGGGGCGTGGGAGAGGAGGAGGCCTGGAGACAGTTCCCACCTCGTAGAGGCAGGTGAGTCCTCCCCTCACCTCCCCCTCCTCCCCCATTGCCCTCACTTAAGGGGTATGGACAGCTCGAATTTGATGCTCCTTCTGATGAGGATCCAACTGGAGATTCACCTGCAGCTTGTCCCTCAGCCTCACAATTTAGGACTTCCTCAACGAGGAAGAAAAGGAGGGTTATTATAGTAGGTGACTCTCTTCTGAGGGAAACAGGGGGGCCTATCTATAGACCAGACCCATCCCACAGGGAAGTCTGCTGCCTCCCTGGGGCTCGGGTTAAAGATGTTAAAAGGAGGCTGCCTGATCTGTTGCACCCCTCTGATTATTATCCTTTGATAGTTTTCCAGGTTGGTAATGGTGAGGTTTCTGAGAGAAGTCTGAAGGCAATCAAGAAGGACTTCAAAGCACTGGTGCAACTGGTTGAAGGTTCTGATATAAAGGACAATAAAAAAAGCTTCTATAAGTACATTAACAATAAAAAGAGCACGAGGGAGAATCTCCATCCCTTACTGGATGCTGGAGGGGGAACATTGCAACCAATGATGAGGAAAAGGCTGAGATACTTAGTGTTGTCTTTGCCTCTGTCTTTAGTGGACAGACCAACTGCTCCCATGGTGTTCAGCCTCCTGAGCTTGAAGGTAACGATGGTGAACAGTGCAACCCCCCCTTAATCCAGGAAGAAATAGTTAATGATCTGCTTCTGCACCTTGATACTCATAAGTCTATGAGGCCGGATGGCATTCACCCAAGAGTACTTAGGGAGCTGGCAGGAGAGCTCACCAAGCCCCTCTCTCCATCATTTTTCAGAAATCCTGGTCAACAGGAGAGGTACCAGATGATTGGAGGGTGGCTAATGTGACACCTATCTATAAGAAGGGATTGGGGAATCTATAAGGAGGATTGGGGAACTACAGGCCTGTCAGCCTGTCTTTGGTACCTGGAAAGATCATGGGGAGGATTATCTTGAGTGAGCTCTCATGGCAATTGCAGGGAAGCCAAGGAATCAGGGTGAGCCAGCATGGGTTTATGAAAGGGAGATTTTGCTTAACAAACCTGATCTCTTTCTATGACCATGTGACCCGCCTTTTGGATGGGGGGAAGCCTGTGGATGTTATCTACTTGGACTTTGGTAAGGCCTTTGACACAGTGTCCCTCAGCATTCTCCTGGAGAACCTGGCGAATCATGGTATAGAGAAGTGTACTCTTCACTGGGTTAAGAACTGGCTGGCTGGCTGTTCCCAGAGAGCTGTGGTTAATGGGGCGAAATCCAGCTGGCTGCCGGGCACCAGCAGGGTTCCTCAGGGATCAGTTTTGGGGCCAGTCTTGTTTGGCATCTTTATTGATGACTTACTTGGATGTGGGGATTGAGAGCACCCTCAGTAAGTTTGCAGACGACACCAAATTGTGTGGGAGTGTTGATCTGTTTTAGGGTAGGAAGGCTCTTCAGAGGGACTTGGACATGTTAGATTGATAGGCCAAGGCCAATTGTATGAGGTACAACAAGGCCAAGTTCCACGTCCTGCATTTCAGTCACAACAACCCCCAGCAGTGCTACAGGCTTGGGGATGAGTGACTAGAGAGCTGCCCAGCAGAAAAGGACCTGATGGTGCTGGTAGACAGCTGGCTGAACTTGAGGCAGCAGTGTGCCCAGGTGGCCAAGAAGGCCAACAGGATCCTGGCTTGTATAAAGAATAGCGTGGCCAGCAGGAGAAGGGAGGTTATTGTGCCCTTGTACTCAGCCCTTGTGAGGCCTCATCCTCAGTACTGTGTTCAGTTCTGGGCCCCTCATTATAGGAAAGACAGTGAGGTGCTGGAATGTGTCCAGAGGAGAGCTACCAAGCTCCTGAGGGGCTTAGAGAACAAGTTGTGTGAGGAGAGGCTGAGGGAGCTGGGCGTGTTTAGTTTGGAGAAGAGGAGGCTGAGAGGGGACCTCATTGCCCTCTACAACTACCTGAAAGGAGGTTGTAGAGAGGTGGGTGTTGGCCTCTTCTCCTTAGTTAC